>JADZMA010001417.1:0-19664 GCA_020796225.1 Arion vulgaris
GATCTGATCATCGATATCGGAAAAATTACTCTAGTTTTACTAAGACCATAACAATACTGAACGTTTGACCCAAAGGCCGTTATCAAGTTCTGATAAAGATGACAGCTTTGGGATTAAGGTGACAAAACATGAATTAAGATTGCAGTCATAAGATTAGGATTGCCAGTCACGAGATTGAAATCATGCTTTGCAAAATTACCACTACAGTATCATCACATCAAACAACTAGTGGTCCGATGTCCCATATCATCACATCAAACAACTAGTGGTCCGATTGTCCCAGTATCATCACATCAAACAACTAGTGGACCGATTGTTCAGTATCATCCATCAAACAACTAGTGGTCCGGTGTTCAGTATCATCCATCAAACAACTATGGTCGATTGTTTCCAGTATCATCATCAAACAACTAGTGGACCGATTGTTCCAGTATCATCACATCAAACAACTAGTGGACCGATTGTTTCCAGTATCATCATCAAACAACTAGTGGTCCGGTGTTCCAGTATCATCCATCAAACAACTAGTGGACCGATTGTTCCAGTATCATCACATCAAACAACTAGTGGACCGATTGTTCAGTATCATCCATCAAACAACTAGTGGACCGATTGTCCCAGTATCATCACATCAAACAACTAGTGGACCGATTGTCCCAGTATCATCACATCAAACAACTAGTGGACCGATTGTTCAGTATCATCATCAAACAACTAGTGGACCAATTGTCCCGAGTATCATCACATCAAACAACTAGTGGACCGATTGTTCCAGTATCATCACATCAAACAACTAGTGGTCCGATTGTTCCAGTATCATCACATCAAACAACTAGTGGACCGATTGTTCCAGTATCATCACATCAAACAACTAGTGGACCGATTGTCCCAGTATCATCACATCAAACAACTAGTGGACCGATTGTTCCAGTATCATCACATCAAACAACTAGTGGACCGATTGTCCCAGTATCATCACATCAAACAACTAGTGGTCGATTGTTTCCAGTATCATCACATCAAACAACTAGTGGACCGATTGTTTCCAGTATCATCATCAAACAACTAGTGGACCGATTGTCCCAGTATCATCACATCAAACAACTAGTGGACCGATTGTCCCAGTATCATCAGAGCAAACATCTAGAACTTCGGGATTGTAAGGCCATTATGACATATTTTAATAACTGTTTGCGGAAAACTGTTGTCCTCGAGGACTGACAGCAAAGGTTATATTGCCAACCTTCATAAACATAGAATCCTAGACTGTTCAGAAACTACGTATACTGACCTATCAAAATAGATATGGCAATGACTGAATCATGACTGAAGACAGGCAATGACTGAAGCATGACTGAAGACTGAGGCAATGACTAAAGCATGACTGAAGACTGAGGCAATGACTGAAGCATGACTGAAGACTGAGGCAATGACTGAAGCATGACTGAAGACTGAGGCAAATGATTGAAGACTGAGACAAATGACTGAAGATTGAGGCAAATAGCTGAAATTGGGCAAATAACTGAAGACTGAGGACAAATTACTGAAGATTGAGGCAAATGGATGAACATGAGACTGTTGCTATAAGATTTGATATCTTGGACAGTATCACAAAGTGAATTTAACAATCATGATATTCACTTATATTAAATGTGAGTGTTAATCCTTGGCTCATCAACTGTATTGTCGATTCTTTCATTGAAGTATTAATCCTTGGCTCATCAACTGTATTGTCGATTCTTTCATTGAAGTATTAATCCTTGGCTCATCAACTGTATTGTCGATTCTTTCATTGAAGTGTTAATCCTTGGCTCATCAAAATGTATTGTCGATTCTTTCATTGAAGTGTTAATCCTTGGCTCATCAAAATGTATTGTCGATTCTTTCATTGAAGTGTTAATCCTTGGCTCATCAAAATGTATTGTCGATTCTTTCATTGAAGTGTTAATCCTTGGCTCATCAACTGTATTGTCGATTCTTTCATTGAAGTATTAATCCTTGGCTCATCAAAATGTATTGTCGATTCTTTCATTGAAGTGTTAATCCTTGGCTCATCAAAATGTATTGTCGATTCTTTCATTGAAGTGTTAATCCTTGGCTCATCAAAATGTATTGTCGATTCTTTCATTGAAGTGTTAATCCTTGGCTCATCAAAATGTATTGTCGATTCTTTCATTGAAGTGTTAATCCTTGGCTCATCAAAATGTATTGTCGATTCTTTCATTGAAGTGTTAATCCTTGGCTCATCAAAATGTATTGTCGATTCTTTCATTGAAATTAAATGTTTGCATTACCTTTGGAAACTTAGACACAGGTTCTGGTATTATTGTATTATTGTATTATTGTTTTATTGTATTATTGTATTATTGTTTGAGTTGCAAACCTTTCTCAAACTGTCAGATGCATGAACTTTTTTTTACCCCGTATTGTATTGAAATATTTCATTGATTGTTCGAACTCTCAATATAATTTTTGACTGTATTTAATTCAAGATCATTCTACAGATTATAAAATAATTGAGTGGAAACTACAATTCAATCATTTTTTAACTAGTTTCTATATTTCACATGTAGCTGACAGTAGATTTATATTTCACATGTAGCTGACAGTAGATTTATATTTCATATGTAGCTGACAGTAGATTTATATTCTCCTCTTTATTGTTCATAAATATACAAATATAAGTGTATAAAATAAATTTTGTAATCACACAGTTGCATATTCGATACAAGTAAATAATCTAGAAATGTTACACCTGTCAACATATATTCAACACACTCACTTTGATGTTAAGTATTGGTAAGTGTAGAAAAATACAGTGTATGTGTATCTGTAAGAGATACAGAAATTATCATGAAATTCTACATACACACATTACAATTACTGATTGTGATTATGCAATAATAATTCTACAAGTTAGAAAATAATGCAATACAAATTACAGTGCAGTCAATTTCTCACTAGTATGTATGTTTGATATTTAGCTAGTGTCCTCATCATTTGTGTTAATGTCTAGTCTATTGTAGCAGAAAGATGTTGTAAAGCTATATCAGACAAGACATATACATTCCGAAATTCCGAAGGATTGTTAGGGTAGCAAAGAGCTGCTCAAGACCAGCTAAGTGATGAAATACAGAAGACAAACAGATAAAATAATAAGCAAGGTCAATTTTGTGTTTATCATCATCAAATAGCTTGTCCTGAGCGGAACTTTGCCACCCCGACAGTCATTCGGCATTTCTCTCTTTCTAATAGGTCAGATGTCCTGCCTCTGCAGCTATCGTGTTCAAACCATCAGTTACATCCTGAATCCATATTCTCCGTGTCTTCCTCTTATTCTCGTTGCCGGTGTTCCTCCTTCCATAATGATCTTCAGCCCTTGGTGTCTTTCTATATGTCCAAAATATCTCCATTTTCTCTCTCTATTGTGTAGTATCAGTCAGTTTTATTTGATTTTGAGTTCTTTCTCTATAGAACTATTTGTTCTCTTCTCTGTCCAAGATATACGAAGGACTCTTCTGTAACATATATTCAAAGTACATATATGTTTTCCTGCTTTATTAAATGTCCATACTTCACCTTGTCCATGCCATGCTCTTAGTATTACTGCTTTATTAAATGTCATGCTTCACCACTTGTCATGCCATGCTCTTAGTATTATACTTTATTTTCCTATCAGTTCTTTTCATTCTGTTTTAGATTGTTGAATTTTTATGTAAAGTCATGTTTGTTCTTCTTTTAATTTCTTTCATCCCATTTCCATGTGTTGTTATATGACCCAAGATGATTGAAAACTATTCATTTTCTACTTTCTCTCCATTGATAACAATATCTTTGTCATTTCGCTTTTAAATCCGTTTAAATATGTTCGTATCTTTTGTCATTATTTTTGTTTTGCCACATTGAAAATGGATTTGTTCTTCCTTTTATCTTGCTAATCTTATCTTATCTTAACCACATTTGCCGTGAAGCGTCGTGGGAGTTTAATTTTTCTATCTTGTGCCAGGTGTGTTGCGCTTGACGTTGTCAGTCCTGCTTTGCATGACTCTGAGTTTATTTTCCTTGTGTTTTTGGGTCCTCGTGCTCTGCCCCCTGGTGCACGGGATGGTATAAGGTGGTTCATTCTCATTGATGGCCAAATTGATTTTTTTGCTTCTCGATGTACTGTATAGGTATAATACCAACGATGTTTCTGATATTCTCTTTCTCACTATCTCCCCTTTTAAAACGTTGACAATTTTCGTGACATCTTTTCCCTGTTGTAATTTTTCTTTCTTGTGTCTTAGTCGGGGGCCCTTTTTTTTGGCACTGATAACGGGGATTGGAATAAATATCAGTTTATCGTTGTCGTTTGACCTCCATGATAATGCTTGGATGTTTAGTAGTGGTTACGGTTGGGTTGTACTCGTTTGCCTTCGGCATCTTGTCTCATTTTTTGTCCTTTTTTCCATTTCTTTAATTTTCCCCAGAATTTTAAATTTTAGAGTCTGTTGTGTTTTTTTTAATGTATTGTCGATTTTTTCTGTTGCCCTCTTATTGTCATGACTTCTGGTTTGGATCTTTTAAGATATCATATTTTCCATGTGTGGCATTGCATTTACGTTTTTATCTTGCACTTCCGTTAATAATTTCTCAACCCCTGTTTGTGATGTTAAGTAACACTGTAAAGTCAGCATATCTTGTTCATTTTCTCTTCCTCAATTTAAGTATAGTATTTTCTTTCCCCTATCTCTTAACATTCATCGAAATTTTCTGCATATATATTCACAGACAAGGCGACGGGAGTCTTGTGGACACCCCTATGCTAAACTAATTTATTGTATCATCCATGTTCTTCCTCCCCTTTGATCCATTTTGTTTCCTTGAATAAATTAACTTTTAGATTTTACATAAATATTTTTATTTCTTTAATTTTACAGAACATCATACTAAAAGGGGCACTTAAATAACTGTCTTGTTAACATAGCATGTGAAAAACGTTCGTTGGGAAATTGTAGTTAGAAATGATAACTGATATGTTTGTCATTGTGTACGTTACCACACAGAGGATATTTTTAAAGGTGAACATGATATTTAATTTCACTGAAAACAACAAAATTTAAAATGGTCAGGACCTCCCAGGCACAATATTGACCCCTTCTAGTGTCAAAAATTTTATTGGTCAGGACCTCGTAGTCCAAGATTGACCCCCTTCTACAGTAGCAATTCAATATGTTGGGGCGGATGCAAACCTTCCATGAAGGGCAAACAACCAAAACAAAATAAATCTAAACTCATTTTAACTGTTTATCATTATCGATTTTCTCTGATGTTTTGATGGATCATCCAAGATTATATCTCTCTCTTTTGCGACTTAACAAAATTACAAAAAAATTATAAGTTGCTCTGTGAGTAAAAGGGATAAGTACATTGGCGGGGAAACAGATAATAATCATTAAAAACAATTCTTTTTTAAAATACTATCAACATTGTAATTTGTACATGTTCATGGAGCTCCTATCCCCGTCTCCAAATCCAGTAGCTCCATCGCCCCCCCAGTTCGATTTGATTTTAAAAATCTATTTATATTTAATTTGTTCTTTTTCGTCTTTTTAATATCGGGAAATCCCTTGGGAAGGGGTTCATAGTCCTGAATCTCTACTTTTGGAAATGGGTGTTGTGATACTGTTGTAATGATGTGTTGTTAAAACTGTTTTTGTGTCACTGCTGTATGTTTTTTCTTCAAAATACTGTTCTTTTTTGTATTTTATCTGTGGTACTTTATTGTTGTTATATATGGTACTGTTTATGTGTTATATTTAAGTACATTTTTTGTAATATTGTACGTATATGTTTTTTTTCTTTTTATGTCACAATGTTAAAATTAAACATGTGATTGCAAACAAGATTTTCATGTGATATAAAGTACTATCTTTTTTTTAAATTTCAGACAACACTTGTTTGCTGATGTTTTACTAAAACTACACTTGTATTGCCAGAATGATTTACTAAACAACATTTGTATTGCTAGAAAGTTTTTTAGACAACACCTGTAATATCAAATATAATTTCTTCAATAAATAAGTTAACAGATTAGAACATTCTTTTCTCATTAAATCTTCATACTCACATTACCTTTCTGATTGTGCTTTGCAAAATGATTCTAAATTAAAAATAATCAATTCAAATTAGTGCGTCAATTTTCTCACTAGTATGTTCTTTATTTTTGGAGTGTCCTTATTATAAAAATTTTAATTTAGTCAAATTGAGCACAAAAATATGAAAAACGTTATCAGACTGACTATAAAACAGGGATTTTAATGCCCAAAAATTTTCAAAAAAACATCAACAAACAAAAACCAAAAATTAGGGCCCAAAATTTGACGAAAAAATATGAAGGATATATCCAAAAGACAATCAGACAAACAATAAAAAAATGAATTAATAAAATGTCAACTTTTATTTTTTACATAAAATATTTTATTTCTTTAATTTTACAGCTCATTGCCCCCCAAAGACGCTATAAGTAACTGACTATGTTTTCACTGGGGCTTTAACGTTCTTAGAAGAAGGTTGTAGTTAGAAATGATAACATTATTTTTCATTGTGTACTTCCCACGGGGTATTTGAAGGATGTAACATGATATTTAATTAGAAAAAGGAAACAACATAAATTTAAAATGGTCAGGATCTCCCAAGCACAAAAACCCCTTCTAGTGTACATATAATTATATTGGGCAGGACCTCGTTTTCGTTACCTCATTCTACGTGCTTCAATATTTGAGGGCGGATCAACCTTCCCCGGGGAAAAAACACAAATCAAAATAATATGCGAGACTCATTTTTTCTTTTATAATTTTAAGATATTCTATGTATTTTTGTGGGCACAAAAGGATGTTTTTGTCTTTGAAAAGGCCCAAAACTATAAAAAATTTAAAATTTCGTAAAAGGCGAGTACATTGCGACTGGCAACAGATAATAATACAATATCATCTTTTATATAAGACTATCAACATTGCAATTTGCATGTTTTAAAATAACTACTATCCCCGTCTCAACAAATTCTGTAGCGTCCATCGGCCCCGCGCCAGTTCGATGTTGATTAATCAATCTATTTCAAAAGGTATGTTGTTCTTTTTGTCCAATATCGACCCCTCTCCTGGTAGACCTGGGCCCCGTCCGTTCTCCGAAGAGCGTTTGATACTGTTGTTATGTGGGGTTGCTTTCCTTTTTTGTATGTGTCTTCTGTTTGTGATCTTTTTTTATTTGTCTTTATATGTATCTTTATCTATGGACTTTTTTGTGGGATTTAATATGGTATTTATGTTTACTTTATATGTATTATTATTATCTAAGTTCTATACTGTTGTATTAGTACTGTTATATGTACAATTTAATAATTAAACTTTGATTAAGAAAATTTCATTCTATAAAATAATGGTTTTAAAAATTGACAAACTTTTTTTCGATATTTCTCTCAACGGCTTTGTTTTCATGTTTACTGCAAAAAACTTTTTTCTAGATAGTTTTTCTACAGACTACATTTTATTTTAAATAGTTTGATCAGACAACACTTGTAATGATCAAATGGTTTTTTTCGTAAATAAGTTATCAGATTAAAAAAATCTAATGTTTTAAAACTTCATACTCATTACCATTACTGATTGTGTTTTGCAAATATTCTACAAGTTAGAAAAAAAGAAATCAAATTACAGTGCAGTCAATTTCTCACTGTATCTTGTTTTTTTTTGCTTGTGTCCTCTTTTTGTGTTAATGTCTATCTTTGCGAAAGATATGAAAAACTTTATCAGACATGACAATTACAAAGCTGCCATTTTTATCAAAAATTTATACAATAACATCAACAAAAAACCAAATATCCGGGGAAATGTAGAGAAAAAAACGTATAAATATATACCATAAGACAATACGGACAAAATACTAAAAAAATGAATCATAATAAAAAGTCCTTTTGTTTCTGTAAATAAAATATTTTATTTCTTTAATTTCAAAGAAAATCATGCCCCCAAAGAAGCTGTAGTAACTGCTATTTTAAAACTAGATGTTTAAAAATTCTTAAAAAAGGAAATTTAGTTAGAAATGATAACTGATTTTTGTCATTTTGTACTTCCACACAGAGGATATTTGAAGGATGAAGTGATATTTAATTAGAGCCACTGGAACAACATAAAATTAAAATGTCAGGACCTCCTAAAACCAAATTTCCCCTTTTATATACAAAAAAAATACTGGCCCGGACCTCTAAGCCCAGATTGACCCATTCTACTGTAGCAATTCAATATGTTGAGGTCGGTCCCCCTTCCCCTGGGCAAACAACACAAAAGAAAAAATTTTCTAAGACTCATTTTAATTTTAACATTATCAAGATTTCTATCTGATCCGTGGATACATCCCAGTTATACCTTCTCTTTGGAGGGGCACAAAATTTTAACCTTTAAAAATTTTTCTGTGAAGGTAAGGCATATACATTTGGCGACAATGAAACCAAAAAACAATTAACTTTTATATAAATCATCAACATTTCAATTTCTCACGTTCATACTGCTCTATCCCTCTCAACAAATCCAGTATCCATAACGCCAGTTCGATGTTGATTTAACAATGTTTTGCATATTTGATATTTGTTCTTTTTCGTCTGTGTAATATCGGAACCCATCTCCTGGGCAGTGGGCCATAGTCCTGAATCTCTACTTTTTGGAAAATATTTTTGTGACACTGTTGTAATGATAGTGTTGACATAACCTGTTGTTGTCACTGCTGTATGTTTTACTTCAATATACTGTTCTTTTTTTGTGTACTTTTATATGTTACTTTTATATGGGACTGTTTTATATTTGTTTTATATGGTACTTTATATTTTACTATTATATGTAGTACAGTTATATATGCTGTAA
This sequence comes from Arion vulgaris, assembly GCA_020796225.1. NCBI lineage: Eukaryota > Metazoa > Mollusca > Gastropoda > Stylommatophora > Arionidae > Arion > Arion vulgaris. Next base: position 8,895 of record JADZMA010001417.1, read on the forward strand.
TATTTTTGTACTGATGTATTTGGGACTTTTATGTCACAATGTTAAAAAATTTAAAAATGTGATTGCAAGACAAGATTTTCAGGAAAAAATACTATACTTTTTTTTAAAAACAACACTTTTTTGATAGATAGTTTTACTACAGACAATTTTTAAAGCTACATAGTTTTTCACAGACAACATTTGTATTTAGAAAGTTTTTCTAAAAACAACCTAATGATACAAATATAATTTCTTCAAATAAATAATTTAAAGTTAGAGCTTCTAATGTTTATTAAATCTTCATACTCACTTTCCATTACTGATTTTTATGCAATAATGATTCTACAAGTTAAAAAAAATGCAATTCAAATTACAGTGATCAATTTCTCCATATTTTTCTTTATTTTTAGTTCCTTATTATTTGTGTTAATGTCAATCAATTGGCACCCAAAAATATAAAAAAATTTATCAGGAAAAAAAAGCGGGCATTTTTAATGCAAACATTTATAAAATTTAAAATCACAAAATCCAAATTCTGGAGGCCCAAAATTGGAAAAAAGAAAAGGGGAAAATATACCAGAAGACAATACGGACAAAAACTAAACAAAATGAATCATAATAAAAAATTCCTTTTGTTTTTGTAAATAAATATATTTTATTTTTTTAATTTTAAGAACATCATACTCAAAGACCTAGTAAGTAACGTATTTAACACTAGCAGCCTCTTCGTTAGAAGGGAAAGTAGTTAGAAATGATATCTGAATGTTTGTCATTGTGCTTACCACACAAGGATATTTGAAGGATGTAACATGATATTTAAATTGGCCCTGGGAAAACAAAAAATTTAAAAAGGTCAGGACCTTCTAAACACAATAATAGCATTTTTGTATACAAAAAAAATACTGGCCCGGACCTCCTAAGCCCAAGATTGCCACATTTCTGTAGCAATTCAATATGTTTAGGGCGGTACCCGAGGGAAAAACACCCAAGATCTTTTTAAAACTCTTTTAACCTTATAAGAATTTCTCTCGTGCATGAATCCCCACCGTTTCCACCTTTTCTTTTAAAACAACCAAATTCAAAAAATTTGTTGTCTTAAGGGAAACATGAATACATTCGACTGGCGAACGAAATAATCCCTTTTAATTAACTTTTTTATAAATACTATCAACATTTAAATTTTTCACGTTCATGATCTATCCCCCTCTCAACAAATCCAGTAGCGTCCCAAAGGCAACGCCAGTTCGTTTGATTTAACAATCTATTGCATATTTGATATTTGTTCTTTTTCTTTCAATATGGAACCCATCCCTGGTCCCAAATGGGCTTAAGTCCCGAATCTCATACTTTTGGAAATGCTTTTTGGGTACGGTTTTTATGATATGGTATAAACTGTTGTATGTGTCACTCTGTATGTTTTTACTTATTTACTGTTCTTTATTTGTAGTACTTTTTCTGTGGGACTTTATATGTGGTACTGTTTTGTGGTCTGTTATATATTCTGTTATATGTGTTATGTTATATTGTAATTTTTTTATGCGACAAAATTTGTATATGTTGTATGCTTCTGTTATATTACAATGTTAATCTTTAAAATTTTATTCAAACAAGATTTTCATGTCATATAAAATAATAGAGGGTTTTTTTAAATTGAAAAACTTGTATTCTAATATTTTCTACAGACAAGACATGTTGCTACATGTTTTACTGCAACAAACATATTGCTAATAGTTATACTACAGACAAAACTTGTATTTCTAGATAATTTGATACAGACAACATTTTTAAAAATTTCAAATAATTTCTTCAATAAATAAGTTAAGATTAAAAAAATCTAATGTTCTCAATAAATCTTCATATCATTACCCTTCTGATTGTGCTTTCAAAAAATTCTAAAGTTGAAAATAATCAATACAAATTACATGCAGTCAATTTCTCCCTTAAAAGTATTTTTATTTTTAGTTTCTTGTTTTTTTTTTTGCTGCAATTGAAAGGGGAAAGATATAGAAAAGCTTTTTTCAACATGACTAATACAAAAACGGGCATTTTGTGCAAACATTTATACAATTAACATCAACAAAAATCCAAAAAAGGGAGGCAAATGTCGGAAAAAAAACGATATAGCAGAATATATACCAGAAGACAATACGGACAAAATACTAAACAAAATGAATCATAATAAAATGTCAACTTTTAGTTTCTGTACATAAATATATTTTATTTCTTTAATTTTACAGAACATCATGCACTACCAAAGACAGCTAGTAAGTAACTGACTATGTTAACACTAGCATGCTTGACATAACGTTCGTTAGAAGAAGGAAAATGTAGTTAGAAATGATAACTGATATGTTTGTCATTGTGTACGTTACCACACAGAGGATATTTGAAGGATGTAACGATGATATTTGCTAGAGCCACTGGAGACAACATAAAATTAAAATGGTCAGGACCTCCTAAGCACAATATTGACCACATTCTAGTGTAGCATAAAATTAAACTGGTTCAGGACCTCTAAGCCCAAGATTGACCACATTCTGTAGCATTTCAATATGTTGAGGTCGGATGCAACCTTCCATGAGGCAAACAACACAAATCAAGATAACATGCCAAGACTCATTTTAACTGTTTATACATTATCAAGATATTCTACTCTGATGTTGTGATGGATACATCCACGCAGATGTATATCTCTCTCTTTGGAGCGGACTTAACCAAAATTACAAAAAACTTATAAGTTGCTCTGTGAAGAGTAAAGGCATGAGTACATTGCGACTGGCGAAGCAGATAATAGATCACTTAAAATCAATTAACTTTTTTATAAATACTATCAACATTGCAATTTGTACATGTTCATAGGAGCTCCTATCCATGTCTCAACAAATCCAGCAGCATCCATCGGCCCAGCACGCTAGTTCGATGTTGATTAATCAATCTATTTGCATATTTGATGTGTTGTTCTTTTTCGTCTGTGCCAATATCGGAACCCATCTCCTGGTCAGCAACTGGGCTTCATAGTCCTGAATCTCATACTTTTAGAAAGACGCTGTTGTGACACTGCTGTAGATGATAGTGTTGCACATGCACTGTTGTATGTGTCACTACTGTATGTGATACTTATATATTTGTACTGTTTATGTAGTACTGTTATCTGTGGTATTGTTATATGTGGTACTATTATATGTGGTACTGTTATTTGCGGTATTATAGTACGTGGTACTGTTGTATGCGGTACTGTTATACGTCACAATGTTAATAGTTAAACTTGTGATTGCAAGACAAGATTTTCATGTCATATAAAATAATAGAGGTTCTTTTTAAATTACAGACAACACTTGTATTGCTAGATATTTTTACTACAGACAAGACTTATGTTGCTACATAGTTTTACTGCAGACAAAACTTATATTGCTAGAATGGTTTTACTACAGACAATATTTTTATTGCTAGATAGTTTTACTACAGACAAAACTTGTATTTCTAGATAGATTTGATACAGACAACACTTGTAATGATACAAATAGAATTTCTTCAAGTAAATAAGTTAACAGATTAGAGCAATCTAATGTTCTCATTAAATCTTCATACTCACATTACCATTACTGATTGTGCTTATGCAATAATGATTCTACAAGTTAGAAAATAATGCAATACAAATTACAGTGCAGTCAATTTCTCACTAGTATGTATGTTTTATTTTTAGCTAGTGTCCTCATTATTTGTGCTAATGTCTAGTCAATTGTAGCAGAAAGATATAGAAAAGCTTTATCAGACATGACAAATACAAAGCGGGCATTTTGATGCAAACATTTATACAATTAACATCAACAAAATCCAAATATCGGAGGCAAATGTCAGAGAAAAACGATATAGCAGAATATATACCAGAAGACAATACGGACAAAATGCTCGGACGGTGACATGTTAGAACGCCTAGGCGTTTAAGATTGGAGAAGTCCCTCCATTGACCACTACTCTACTCTTCAGGATGTCAACCGTTTCCACCGTGGCCTGCGACTCAAATTCCATTTTCACAACCAGGAGGACCCTCTAGAACATCACGACTCGAGTATGTTCTCCCAATATTCCACTCGCAAACATGATTGGACTCCTAAACCTGGTGCCTCTAACGCTCTTGATCTCTACATCAAGAATACTTCATACGACATTGGACTTCTCTACCCTAAACGCCTAGGGCGTTCTAACATGTCACCGTCCGGGTTTCGTGCTCTATCACCATCCGTCGACGTGATGCATTGTCATCAAACCAGCTGATAAAGGTGGTGCCATAGTCGTATGGAGTAAAGAACTATATCTTCAGGAAGGCCACAACCAACTACTCAACCACCTATTCTACAAAAATATTCCTTCTGATGCCACACTATCCAACAATAGTAAGGTCCGTACAGTCATCAAGAACCTCATTACCTCTAAAGACCTTCCTACCGGCGCATCATCACTATGTGTCATCGACAGTTGTTTGAGCAAACCCGCATTCTATATGCTCCCCAAAATTCATAAACTTCACAATCCTGGTAGGCCTATTGTTTCTGCTTGCTCTTGTCTTACGGAACATATCTCCGAATTCCTTGACAGTATCTTCAGCCTATAGTCACCACACTACCTTCATTCTTGAAGATACTAACACACTTTATCTGTCTTTTCTTCTATTAAGTTGTTGCCTGGCAGGACTTATCGCCTCTTCCTCCTTGATGTCTGCTCACTGTATACCTCTATCCCTCATTCTGACGGACTTCAAGCTCTCAGTTTTCTCGACAGGAGAACTAACCCTCTTGTCTCCACCTCGACTCTCCTTCGTCTTGCAGAACTAGTTCTCACTCTCAACTCCTTTCAGTTCAATGACCAGTTCTTCGAACAGATTAGTGGGGTCGCCATGGGTACTAAAATGGGTCCCAGCTATGCTTGTCTATTCATGGGTCATCTTGAACACTTAGTATGGAACACCTATGATGGCCTTCTTCCGTCGGTGTATCATAGATACATCGATGATTGTATTGGAGTTACCGATATGTCTGAAACCGATTTGTCACGCTTCATTACCTTCATCAATGCCTTCAATCCTGCTATTCGGTTCACCTCTCATCTCTACCTCCTGTGTCAATTTTCTTGACATCACTATCTACATCAGCCTATCCACTATCACTACATCAGTATACTACAAGCCTACTGATACACATAGCTTTCTTCTGTATACCTCTTCCCATCCCCAGGCTTGTCGTGACTCTTTACCTTTCCTCTCAACTCTTACGCCTTCGTCGCCTCTGCAGCGAGGACGACGATTTTCTTGATAGAGCTCATGAGATGCTTGATTTCTTCCACCAGCGCCTATACCCGGAGAATGTGCTTACATCTGCCATGCATCAGGTTCAGCTAATTCTCGCCAGAGGCCCTCTCTCACATACTTAGAACCCCAAGTCTGACAGGGTTAAACTTATCTTAACTTTCCACCCTCATAGTTCCCTGGTGAAAAGGTCTTATTCCATCATCTCCTATTCTTCAGTCTGATCCTGAGACACGTTCAGTCTTCCAACACTATCCTTGGGTGGCGTACAGACGGGACAGAAGCCTCAAGGATTTGTTGGTACAAAGTCGCCTCAAGCCTAACATCCAGAGTCACTTTGGCACCATCAATGTGCGTCGGCTGTAATACATGTGCATATATAATACAGACCCGTACTGTCTCTTTTCCAAAAGCTACCTATACCATTCACGACAGTTTCACGTGTGAGTCCCGCAATATCATCTATGCTATCACCTGCAAACGATGCCATAAGGCCTATATTGGTGAAACCGGTAGAGAGCTCAGTGACCTATTCGCCCAACATTTACGCGATATTCGCCAATGCTCTGTAACTCCTGTGGCCACTCATTTCAATGATACTGGCCATTCAGGAGTTGACGATGTCAAGGTCACAGCCATCCGATCATGTTCCTCCGATGATCGCAGTCGATTCGCCTTGGAGAACCGTTTTATTTCATTCTATGGCACTTTGCGACCTCTTGGACTCAACGCATTACATTCTTGCTTCTAAGTACTGTCTTATCTCGTGCCTTGTTATCTATATGTGTGTTTGCTCCATATATGTGTCATTTATCCACTATATTGTTTATTGTTCCTCTCCTTTTCCACTTTCGGTTTTGTGTTGCACTCATTTCGTTGTTCGTTTTTATTCCCAGATTTTCATCAGATAGGTTTATGTTTCCATGTAATCGTCCATTTGTAGTGTTCCTCGAAATTCGTCATTCTTGTTGTATTGTTTGCTTGATAAAGGTCTTTTGGTCGAAACGTTGCTGTTTATCGTCACTGTTTATGTATTTTTGTAAAACTGTAGTACTTTGTTTTTACGTGTTTACGTAGATAGTTTTACTACAGACAACATTTTTATTACTAGATAGTTTTACTACAGACAAAACTTGTATTGCTAGATAGATTTGATGCAGACAACACTTGTAATGATACAAATATAATTTCTTCAAGTAAATAAGTTAACAGATTAGAGCAATCTAATGTTCTCATTAAATCTTCATACTCACATTACCATTACTGATTGTGCTTATGCAATAATGATTCTACAAGTTAGAAAATAATGCAATACAAATTACAGTGCAGTCAATTTCTCACTAGTATGTATGTTTTATTTTTAGCTAGTGTCCTCATTATTTGTGTTAATGTCTAGTCAATTGTAGCAGAAAGATATAGAAAAGCTTTATCAGACATGACAAATACAAAGCTGCCATTTTGATGCAAACATTTATACAATTAACATCAACAAAAATCCAAATATCCGGAGGCAAATGTCAGAGAAAAAAAGATATAGCAGAATATATACTAGAAGACAATACGGACAAAATACTAAACAAAATGAATCACAATAAAATGTCAACTTTTAGTTTCTGTACATAAATATATTTTATTTCTTTAATTTTACAGAACATCATGCACTACCAAAGACAGCTAGTAAGTAACTGATCTGTATTAACACTAGCATGCTTGACATAACGTTCGTTAGAAGAAGGAAATTGTAGTTAGAAATGATAACTGATATGTTTGTCATTGTGTACGTTACCACACAGAGGATATTTGAAGGATGTAACGATGAATGTTAATTAGAGCCACGGAACAACATAAAATTAAAATGGTCAGGACTTCCTAAGCACAATATTGACAGTATTCTACCGTAGCATAAAATTATACTTACTAGGACCTCTTAATCCAAAGCTTGACCGCATTATACTTTAGCATAAAATTAAACTGGTCAGGATTTCCCTATACATAATAATGGTGACCTTCATTCCATCTGTAGCATAAAAATATACTGGCCAGGACCTCCTAAGCCCAAGATTGACCTCATTCTACTGTAGCAATTCAATATGTTGAGGTCGGATGCAACCTTCCATGAGGCAAACAACACAAATCAAGATAACATGCTAAGACTCATTTTAACTGTTTATACATTATCAAGATATTCTACTCTGATGTTGTGATGGATACATCTACGATGTATATCTCTCTCTTTGGACGGACTTAACCAAAATTACAAAAAACTATAAGTTGCTCTTGAAGAGTAAAGGCATGAGTACATTGCGACTGGCAGAAGCAGATAATAGATCACTTAAAATCAATTAGCTTTTATATAAGTACTATCAACATTGCAATTTCTACACGTTCATACTAGCTACTATCCCCGTCTCAACAAATCCAGTAGCGTCCATCGGCCCAACCGCTAGTTCGATGTTGATTAATCAATCTATTTGCATATTTGATATGTTGTTCGTTTTCGTCTGTGTCAATATCGGAACCCATTTCCTGGTCAGCAACTGGGCTTCATAGTCCTGAATCTCATACTTTTAGAAAGACGCTGTTGTGATACTGTTGTATATGATAGTGTTGCACGTAGCACTGTTGTATGTGTCACTTCTGTTTGTGATACTTTTATATGTTGTACTGTTATATGTAGTACTGTTATCTGTGGTACTTTTATATGTGGTACTGTTATATGGGACTGATATGGTTTTCTGTAATGTATATGTGTTACTGATTTATATATGAATAGTACGTTATAGTAGTATATATATGCAGTACGAGTGTACGTGGTACTGTTGTATGCAGTACTGTTATATGTCACAATGTTAAAGTTAAACTTGTTATTGAAGACAAGATTTTCATGTCATATAAAATACTATAGATTTTTTTAAAATTACAGACATCACTTGTATTGCTAGATAGTTTTACTACAGACAACACTTGCATATGGCTTTATAGTTTTACTACAGACACCATTTGTATTTCTAGATAGTTATACTACAGACAACACTTTTATTGCTAAATAGTTTTACTACAGACAACGCCTATATTTCTATATAGTTTTACTACAGACAAGTCTTATGTTGCTAGATAGTTTTACTACAGACAACATTTTTTGTAGATAGTTTTACTACAGACAAAACTTTTTCTAGATAGATTTGATACAGACACACTTGTAATGATACAAATAACATTTCTTCAAGTAAATAAGTTAACAGATTAGAGTAATCTAATGTTCTCATTAAATCTTCATACTCACATTACCATTACTGATTGTGCTTATGCAATAATGATTCTACAAGTTAGAAAATAATGCAATACAAATTACAATTGCAGTCAATTTCTCACTAGTATGTATGCTTTATTTTTAGCTAGCGTCCTCATTATTTGTGTTAATGTCTAGTCAATTGTAGCAGAAAGATATAGAAAAGCTTTATCAGACATGACTAATACAAAGCGGGCATTTTGATGCAAACATTTATACAATTAACATCAACAAAAATCCAAATATCCGGAGGCAAATGTCAGAGAAAAAACGATATAGCAGAATATATACCAGAAGACAATACGGACAAAATACTAAACAAAATGAATCATAATAAAATGTCAACTTTTAGTTTCTGTACATAAATATATTTTATTTCTTTAATTTTACAGAACATCATGCACTACCAAAGACAGCTAGTAAGTAACTGACTATGTTAACACTAGCATGCTTGACATAACGTTCGTTAGAAGAAGGAAAATGTAGTTAGAAATGATAACTGATATGTTTGTCATTGTGTACGTTACCACACAGAGGATATTTTAAGGATGTAACGATGATATTTAATTAGAGCCACTGGAGACAACATAAAATTAAAATGGTCAGGACCTTCTAAGCACAATATTGATGCATTCTAGTGTAGCATAAAAATATACTGGCCAGGACCTCCTAAGCCCAAGATTGACCACATTCTACTGTAGCAATTCAATATGTTGAGGTCGGATGCAACCTTCCATGAGGCAAACAACACAAATCAAGATAACATGCTAAGACTCATTTTAACTGTTTATACATTATCAAGATATTCTACTCTGATGCTGTGATGGATACATCCATGCAGATTTATATCTCTCTCTTTGGAGCGGACTTAACCAAAATTACAAAAAACTTATAAGTTGCTCTGTGAAGAGTAAAGGCATGAGTACATTGCGACTGGCGAAGCAGATAATAGATTACTTAAAATCAATTAACTTTTATATAAGTACTATCAACATTGCAATTTCTACACGTTCATACTAGCTACTATCCCCGTCTCAACAAATCCAGTAGCGTCCATCGGCCCAGCACGCCAGTTCGATGTTGATTAATCAATCTATTTGCACATTTGATATGTTGTTCTTTTTCGTCTGTGTCAATATCGGAACCCATCTCCTTGTCAGCAACTGGGCTTCATAGTCCTGAATCTCATACTTTTAGAAAGACGCTGTTGTGATACTGTTGTAAATGATAGTGTTGCAAGTAGCACTGTTGTATGTGTCACTTCTGTTTGTGATACTTTTATATGTTGTACTGTTATATGTAGTACTGTTATCTATGGTACTTTTGTATGTGGTACTGTTATATATGTTACTGTTATATGTAGTATAGTTATATATGCGGTACAGTGTACATTAGTACTGTTGTTTGCAGTACTGTTATATGTCACAATCTTAATAGTTAAACTTGTGATTGCAAGACAAAATTTTCATGTCATATAAAATAATATAGGTTTTTTTAAAATTACAGACAACACTTGTATTTCTAGATAGTTTTACTACAGACAAAATTGTATTGCTAGATAGTTTTACTACAGACAACACTTGTATACGGCTTTATAGTTTTACTACAGACAACACTTATATGTCTAGATAGTTTTACTACAGTCAACATTTTTATTGCTAGATAGTTTTACTACAGACAAAACTTGTATTTCTAGATAGATTTGATACAGACAACACTTGTAATGATACAAATATAATTTCTTCAAGTAAAAAAGTTAACAGATTAGAGCAATCTAATGTTCTCATTAAATCTTCATACTCACATTACCATTACTGATTGTGCTTATGCAATAATAATTCTACAAGTTAGAAAATAATGCAATACAAATTACAGTGCAGTCAATTTCTCACTGGTATGTATGTTTTATTTTTAGCTAGCGTCCTCATTATTTGTGTTAATGTCTAGACAATTGTAGCAGAAATATAGAATAACTTTATCAGACATGACAAATACAAAGCGGGCATTTTGATGCAAACATTTATACAATTAACATGCCCGCGTGCCCAGCGTGTTCGTAGCGCGTTGGACTGTGGGTGACCCCTCTGTGTACGGGGTTTAATTCCGTGGGCAGGCAGAAAAATCCCCAGATTCCCCAGATTCACGGTGTTCGGGGACCGAACCGAAGGGGTTTCGATTCCGGCACCACCGAAAGCTAAAA
>JADZMA010001418.1:0-19627 GCA_020796225.1 Arion vulgaris
GCATTTTATTTACTAGGTAGTTTGCCCTAGAATTGCTCTTTTACGATCATCTTTCGCCGTATATTTGGGCTTTATGATCTACGCCAAAGAGCTGTGCACCTTTTATGACTATGTGAGGTCGTTCCGGATAAGGAACATTTCTCAGTCTTTTTGGGGTACATAAGCTCGTCCTCGGACGGCATCTTACTGTAACACTTGAAAAGTGGGGCCCTTCGCCATTGTTTAGAGTTTAACAGCCTGTCAAATCTTTACAATGTCGGCCTTACTTTTCTGACTACGTTGAGTTTATTTCGGAATAGGAACATTCTCAGCCTTTTCGAGGCGCGTGTCGGCACTTGGCAATTTGCAGTTTCAACTCCCCTTTCCCTGTCCCGGGAAACAGTGGGCTGCAGAGGATATGCACTCCAACTTTACCAATAGATATATATACGCTTCTGTCCACAGTACCTTTGTACGAAGTTAACTGAAATTTTTCCCCTTCTGTCGGAAATTTCACATTGCATTTTTTCCGACGATCCTTGCCGAAAAATTGGCAAAAGCGTTGCCACCATTACTTGGGGGCACGTGAATATTTTCCTCTTGTTGTACCTTGTCAATTTTATACGATTGTTTTAAAATTTTTTCGCTTTCTCCGTCGACCGTGAGAGATGGCAGAGATAGTCACTAGGGGATTCTTCTCGTCTATCTTTGAGTAGATCTCCTATAACATAACTACTTGCATCAATACTTATACCAGAGTAGCCCCCCTCGACCCCTTCCCGCTTTGTCAGACAGATCCTATGTCTGTTTCCAAGGTCACCACGTGGAGGATGGGTAGGATCATGATTAGTACCAGCTCACTAATCCGGCTCGTTGTCCCTAGAATTGCATCCTTTGACCTCGGTCGAAATCTATCTTTCCAATACCATGTTGAACAAACGATACAATGTTGCAAGCGGGGGTATTGCGGCTTTTAAAGTTATAGTACCCGTACACCTTGAGCAGAACTACTAGTACTTTTGTTCGATCAGTTGTTATGTACGTGGTAGATTACCGACTCTGAAATTTCACGATATCAAGATTATAATGTTAATGATTCAAGGTATTCAGAAAAAAGTTAGGCGTTTAGTCCTTGGTTCACTAGAGGTACTCCCATTGTAAATTTATGAGATATGCTAGGCGTTCTGTCACTAATATCCCGTCATGCAATTGCGCAAACCAAGGCATATATGCAAATATGACAACCTCATTATTTCTATCAATGATTATGCAATATTTAAAATAATGGAGAAACTTGCTACAGTGTTTATCAAGAAACAGACTGTGTATGCATCATGTGTACCAACAAACTAAGAAGAGAGATCTAACAGATATCTGGCCTTGCTAATTGTTACGGGTCTAGACAGGTGGCCTAGAATTCGAGATTATTGGACCAAGACTCTACATTTTGGTTTGCAGCATTTGTTATCCAGGTGTTCCCTAATAGAAGTAGATTTAAGGCAATATATCACATAATACTTCACGTTAGTGAACCTGGAGCGGTATCAAAACACACAATTGAACCGTGCTTGAATGCTATGGTTGGTAGCTACCAGTGTGCATTATATCCCTTCCAAAACCCATTTAATTAATGAAATACATGATATTTGCTGCTCGCCAACTACAGGAGAAATGCCAAGAGCGGCACCGTAACCTCTATATGGTCTTTGTCGATCTGACAAAGGCTTTCGACACGTTGCACAGGGAGGTCTATGGAAGATCATGGAAAATTTGGATGCCCAAGGAAATTCATCAAGATCGTCCAACAGTTTCACGAGGGCATGATGGCACGTGTATTGACGAAGGAGCTGTCGGAACCCTTCATGTCACCAACGGCGTCAAACAGGGCTGTGTACTGGCCCCAACACTCTTCAGCATGATGTTGCTGCCATGCTCACGGATGTCTTTGGGAAGGCGACGAACATGGGGTAAAGATTAGATACAGGACAGACGGTAACCTATTCAATTTTCCCGGAGGTTAAAATCCTCCACCAAGGTAAAAGAATCAACTTTTCTCAAACCTGTTGTTTGCTGATGACTGTGCGCCCTCGCTACCAACTCTGAGGAAGAAATGCAGACTACATGGACAAGTTCTCAATGGCCTGTGATAGGTTTGGCCTCACCATTAACCCCAAAAAAACAGAGGTCATGTTCCAGCCCGGCCCTAGAGAACAGTACTACGATCCAGTCATCAACATTAAACACCAGCGTCTCCAGTCAACGGACAACTTTGTTATCTTGGCAGCCTCCTATCCAGATCGGCAAACATAGATTCTGAGGTCCACAATAGGATATCCAAGCCAGTGCTGCGTTGGGAAAGGGTTACTGTCACTGTGTGAACGGAAGGATAAGCATAGTCACAAAGCTGAAAGTTTACCAGGCCATAGTGCTAACAACGCTGCTGTACGCAAGCGAGACATGGACAGTGTATAGCAGACACGCAAAAAAATTAAACCATTTCCACACAAGCTGCCTACGCAGAATACTAAAAATAAACTGGCAGGACAAAATTCCCAGAAGGAAGCCCTCACAAGAGCAAAGATCCCAAGCGTCAACACCCTGTTGCAGAAGGCCCAACTGAGATGGGTCGGTCACGTTGCTCGAATGCCTGATAAACGCATCCCAAAACAGTTGATGTATGGCGAGCTTGAAGGGGGCAGACGTTTACCCGGTGGACAAAAAAACGCTTTAAAGACACCTTAAAGTGTCTCTGAAATGCTTGATATAGACAATACGTGCGGGAATCTTTGCGCAAGATCGCCAAATGTGGCGCTGAAACAACAAAAGGGGAAACCCCGAATAGCTGGGGAATCATCGTATTGTTGAGTCCAGAGAAAAGAGCGGGGAAAAGACAGAGCACACAACACGCACATGTCAACCTCGATCATGTGCCCCACCTGTGGTCGGGGATTCTGTTCTAGGATTGGACTCTACAGTCACCTCCGCACACCCAGAGGGGTGCAACAGTACACGTCCTGAGATTGTTGTCACATCGTTTGCGATGGACGCTATTATAATTAATGAAATGGATACATGTCAACAACCTTCTCTTTTGGAAAGAGACCCAAATGTCCTAAGTTGATAAAGAGGGGTTTGCATGCTGTTAAAGTTTGTCAGACTTTGTGAAGAATATTGATAAAGGTCTACCATCTTTGCTGATAGGTACTACATTTCTCTTTTCCCAGTTATCCCTTATCTCCTTGAATGGACATTTATGTTAAATGGCATTGTCATGTCCAATAGAAAAAGCTTCCGCAAGGTCTCAACGAACTGAAATTGAAACACAGGGAATCAAATTTTGGTTTCTTGGTGAAGCAAAGAGAGTTATATGTGTGGGTGGTTTGAATTGACAAAAAAGCACAAAAGCATTGCATACTTGCATCGTCTCTAGCTTCGGCAGAGATTGTTGTTGGCAAGGACAAACGGCATATTTTTGACAGTTAAAATCAGTCAAAGAATGGCTGTGACAAAACACCTTGCACATAAAATGGCTTTCATTATTGGCATGCTTTTTTCCCACCTTTTTCTATTTTTAAATGTTACTATTTAAAACGCTTTCGTGGCCAGGGGTTAGTGACTTGTCATTAACCCCGACGTTCTGAGTTCGAATCACGCTGCGGACAGTTTGCTTGCAAATTGTTTCCGTTGATTTTAACAAAGGACGATGGCGCCACCGTTCGAAAGCAATGGCAACTACTGAACGTATATGGTCCCCAGAAAATCAACGACTTGTTTACTGTGGTTGATGGCTATGTCCTTTGGGATATGCCACGATTTTCATTTTCATTTAAACGCGTTTGTTTCATTGCTGTGGTCATATTTTATTTTATTTGACATAACGTTTAGATTTAGACCAACTTCCGGGATGTTTATGAACGTAGAAGAACTGATTTCCATTTCCGCCTCCCCAGTTCCCATTTTAATGGGTTACTCGTTTTCAAAGAGATTCTATACTTTCCTGTGTTCAGGAGTCGTCTCCGTGTGGGCTTACCTTGTTTAGACCATTTTCCTTACGTTTTTGGTAAAATAGATTCGTTTCGTTTTCTTTTGATCACAAATCTGATTGTTACCAGAATGACACCCGTTGTTCCTGTTATTTTCTTGCAGGCCTGTTTGTGTGTCTTATAGGGTCAGTACTGTTATCCCCTTTCCCCAAGTCATGTCAATCTCTCAAAACCTCATAATTAATAACAAGCAACTGAAACAGTAACCTCACGAACCATAATGATGATACAACTTGTCCGATGCAACTTTTGAAAGAGAAATTATTGCATGCTCTTTCGTACAAAATGATGAAATATCAATTTAAAAATAAAATAAAAAAATTAATGCCAAATGGAATTTTCGTTAGATAATAACTTCTTTTTTAATATTTTAAAACTATGCACATTTGATCATAACTACGCTTGTTCAGTGTAACTTGAACATTAAATCATAAATGTATGTATTTTTATACAGTAGGATTGTGCAATTAGATCAAAAAGCATGTATTTGTATACAGTATGACTTGGTCATTAAATCATAGCTACATGTTTGTTTTAAATATTATATATTTCACATTACTGTTTACATCAGGTCGGTGGCTGAAAATTAAGCTGCACATTCCCAATAGAATATCAGACTCCATGAATATGAGGGGCGCAGAGTCATTTGAGAAGATACTTATGTACTGGGAAAGACAAGAGAGAAAAGGAAAAATCAGAGGTTGTCACAGTAAAACACTCCAATTAACCTCGTAAAGACGAAAAAGGCCATATATATATAGATACAGTGAGGAAATCAAGTTTATATAAATCCTTTTGGTTATATATCATGTTGATTATTATATTTTCCATTTATTGTTTTGTGATATTTCTTTGTAATTTATTCCCATATAGTCGTGAGATGATTATCAATGTCTTCAGTCTTCAAACTGTGACGGGGCAATTATTCCTGGATAATAAAGAAAACATTGCTATTTAACTACCTGGTATTATATTAGTGTTTATCGATCACAATACTAATGTCAGGGGTGGGCAGAAAAGAACAAAACTTGTGTCCTTTCATTCAATCATGTGCCGCAAAATGTTGTCTTGTAGTTCTATATTTTTTAAGTCCCATTAATTTCGTTTTTATTAACTTTTGCATGTGTTGGATCATTTTAAACTCAACATTTCTTATTGTGATGAAAAAGCCAGAAAGCACTGAACAGTGGAAACATCTTTATAACAGTGCAAAAAAGTTACAGACTTTATGTTTTCAGTAACAGCAGTTATCAGGTAAAGTAGATACATATATATGTTATACTGTAATCTATATGTAATTGTTTTTTTGCTTTTGTTGTAAAATAAAATAAATAAAATAAAGGACAATTTCAGTTCCAACATAAAAAGAGACGATATAAAGTCTACAATAGAATCAGGAAATAAGGTTTACTTTTCCCTACAACGCTTGCTAAAATATAAGTCTCTGTCTCTTTACACCAAGATCATAATATTCAAAACTACAAAATACCAGTTGTTCTGTAATTATGAAACTGGGGAAAGACAAGATAAGAGGATACATTATTACAGATGTTGGGAAAACCCGAGTCTTAAAACAAACCTTTGGACACAGCAAGGATGATAGTAGTGGATAATGGAGAATGAGAAGCAATAAAGATTTTCATAAAGTGTTTAAAAGTCATTAGTTGTCACATTCATCAAAGTTAATTTTAAAACAATGGATAATGTATATTGAAAAAAATGGCAGAGAAAAGAAAGACTAAAATTGTATATACAAAAAGTATGAACGTGAAAAGACAACAAGGTAGACTACGAAAACAAGGGATAGATAAAATTGTACTAAGAACATATACTTTTTTGTTTGTTTCGTTCGTTCTTCTCGACCATTTTGATAATTCTTATTGTGATATATAAACATTCTTTGTCAAGAACGGTTAGAAATTACGCCCTAGCTAGTTCCCTACTGATGTGGACGAACGCATGAGAAAAGAAGTGTTCGGTTAGGAAATGTCGAGTCTGTCTTGCTGACAGTCAAACACTTCTTCCCTTCGCTGTATAATTCTTTTTTCATGATTCATTTATAGCAGTATATTTGGGCTTGTATCTTCACCAAAGAGCCTTTTATACTTGCATTTTTACTGACTGAGTGGGTGTTTTTTTTGCATCGTTGATAAACACTTTTAATGATCTTTACAATGCCGATATTTTGGCTTTGAGGGGAAATGATCAACGAATATCAAAGCAGGCATTGAAGTGGGAGGCAAAGGGTTCAAGAAAGAGGGTCGACCTAAGGAGACCCTGAAACGAACTTTGCTGAGAGAGGCGGAAATATCGGTCTCAGTTCCATGGAGGAGATTGGCGATTTCCCAGGGTAGAGGGTATGGGGGAAATTCTTGCAGGCCCTGTGTAACGTATAACGGTAGAGAGGAATATTATTATTATTATTTATATTTTGGCTTGGATCTTCGCCAAAGAGCATTTACTTTTTTTGTATATTTTCTGACTGGATGAGGTCGTTCCGGTTTAGGAACATTTAAAACCCTTCTAGGGCTGGTCATTGGAACGGTCACTTGGGGCCGTTTCGTGGGTTCATTGCTCTTTTAAAAATCATTTTTGCCGTATATTTGGGTTTTATGTTCTTCGTCCAAGAGTAAGTCTACACTATGGTCCTTTCTGAATATGTGAAAACGTTGGATTAAACATTTTCAGCCATTTGGAACACATAAGCTTGTCACTGCTTGATCGGGTTATGGCTGTTTGATTGGCCTTTGTTTGATCTGGGGCCTGGGATGACATCCTCTCGTAGGTCACCGGAAAAGTGTCGACATTCGCAAATGTTTGGATTTGGACGATCTGTGGTACCTTTACACTGTCGGGTTTATTTTTCTAGCCCCGGGGAGTTAATTCCGGAGTAGGAACATTCTCAACCTTTTCGAGACGTGTATCGACACTTGGGAATTTTCAGTTCTACCTGATTATCCCTGTCCCCGGGGGCACTGGGCTGAGAAAGCAACAAATAATCCAAAGGGTCGTTTCATTAGTCGCTATCAAAGCAACTTACATTTTTCGCTTGCCAATATCGCCAGCTGCTGTTTTTTCCCGTGGATGTTAAATTATCAGGCAACTGTACAGTGCCCAGTTGTTCCAGAGGAAGTATTTTCGTTAGGCACAAGAACGCAACTTTGGATTTGCGCTGACCAACCTTTTATCCAATAAATGTATCTAGCCCCGTACGGATTTTACTGCAATATTCCCTTGTATCGTCACGACACATTGCATCTTTTCCCACCGATTCTTACCGAGAGCTGACAAATGTGGTGCAACCATTGTTTCTAGGGGGAAAATGATCTCCTGACGACTCGTACCTTGTCAATCTACGATTCGTATTTTATGTATTCAGTTTTTACTTGTCCGAGAAACGGCAGAAACAGTCACTCTGGGATTCTGCCTGTCTGCGTTCGAGTAGATCTTGTATAGCTAACTGCTCTTGCACCCCTATTATACCAGAGTAGCTCTCCCTCGATCGCTACTCACTTAGCCAGATAAGAGCCGTTGTCTGTTTCCAGTGTCACCACGAGGAGGTGGGGTAGGGTCTTAATGAGAACCAGCTCACTGACCCTTACGTGACGTTGTCCCTGCGGATGTGCATGTGACCACAGAACAGAGATGAATGAAAGCAGGAGATATCAGCAGCAATCTTCTTTCTTCTCTCTCGCTCGTTAGAATTCAGGCGTAGTCAAAAAGCCTGATAACGGGATTCTGACTGATTTTTTTCAGAAGACCCTTTTTTATTATCAGCGGCCCCCACCATACAGGCATGCCTTCTCCGACTTCAGAGGTACATCGACAGCAACAAACATCAAAGGCTAGGAAAATTGAAAAAGATGAAATAGAAAAGGACATTGTAGGATTAGATCAGCAATAGGATATCCAAAGCTAGTGTTGCGATCGGAAGTGCGATCGGAAGGTTACGGTGTGGGAGCGGAAGGGGATGCGCGTAGCCACAAAGTTGAAAGTTACCTGGCCATAGTTAACCACGCTGGTAGCTGCTAAACATGGACAGGGTATAGCAGACACGCAAGAAAACTAAACCACTTCCACATAAGCTGTCTATGCAGACTGCTAAAAATAAACTGGCAGGACAGAATTGCAAGTACCAAAGTCTTCATAAGATTATATATCCCGAGAGTCAACACAACAGAAAGCCAAGTGAGATGGGCAGGTCACGTTTGATGTATAATAGAGCTTAACGGGGCAGACGTTCAGCTGTTGGACAGAAAAAAAAGCTTTAAAGACACTTTTAAAGTTCTCTGAAATGCTTCGATATAGACACCTGTGAGAAACCCTCGAAGATCGCTAAATGTGACAACACAAGAGGCACGAGAAAACGAGCTGCGCGAAAAAAAAGAACACACAACACCCATATGTCTAACCTTGATCACGTTGCTCCACCTGTGGTAGAGCAGGGTTCCCCAGGATTGACTCCGGGGGCTGGACAGCCCTGTGCTACTTTATTCTGGTAAATTAGGAGGGGGATTAACTTAACGGAATATACAAATAATAGTGAATACTAAAATATATCCTAACCGAACATAATTATGTTTCCGAAATGTTGTGTCTTTCCCACCAACAAATATTATTACGAGCCGTCATTCTCTCTTTCTCTCTGCTTTTTTAACTCGGATTTGGGTATAGGTCCTCAAATCAACTCATCCCGAGTCTTCCTATCTCTAGCTATCTCATACAGCTCCCTCCAGCTTCTCTTTATATTGTTGATCTCTGTCTCCAAATCTCGTCTCCATGTATTTCTGTCCCCCCTCTTTCGCTAATGGTTGGTTTGATTTTGTGGCTACAATTTTCTACTGGATAGGGTAGCCAACCCTACGCCAAAACCCACTTTAGCCGTCTCCTACGACATGCCTTGTAGGTCACAGTGCCGCTATTCTTTACTCCCCTTGTGAGCTCCGGCAACACACGGGCAGAGCTGTCATTGCTTGAGATTATCTAATACAATTATGTATATATGTCTGCTTCTTTTATGTACAGTAAGCTTTTCGTTTTTAATGACACAATGTATGTCAATAGTTAGTTACTTAGTTTGTTCCTTTCGTGCCAAAGGCGGCACATAGGCAGAGGTTTTAGATCTCCATGTGATGCGGTTCGTTGCTAGCAGTTGGAGATCTTGTATGGTTTTACATCCCAATAGTTTACTTTCTTGTTGGATGGTTCTTCGAAGAGTGGTCTTTGGTCTTCCACGTTTTCTTTTCCCAACTGGTGACCACATAAGGACTTGTCGATTTAGTCTCTTTCGTCTGATCTAAGAACATGACCTAAATATTTCCACCTTCGCTTTCTTATAATATTTGATACGGGTTGTTGGTGTGTTCTATCTCTCACTGTGTTGTTAGAAACGAAATCACTACATTTTACTTTTAATAATTTTCGGATACATTTATTCTCAAAGCTGTCCAGTTTCTTATCAATTTTCTTGTTGATTTCCAACTTTCACAATCGTAGGTCAGTACATGAATCACACATGACCTAAATAATTTAACTTTTGTGCTTATACTAAGGTCTTGAGATTGCCAGATATTTGTTAATTTAGTGAAGGCACTAGCTGCCATAGCAATACGAGAGTTTATTTCTTTCATTGTGTCTCCGTTGTTTGACACTTTACTACCCAAATATGTAAAATGTTCAACTTTCTCCAGTGTTTGGCCATTTATTACTATGTTGTATGTCGAGTTTGTGAGGTCCATAATTTTGGTCTTGGCAGAATTAATCTGAGACCAACCTGTTCTGCAAGTGTGCAAAGATTGCTCGTTAGTTTGTGGGCTGCTAGTGTGGTTGAATTACATGGCCACGTCGTCGGCAAAGTCAAGATCAAATAGTCTCTATTAATATATAGATTATTAAGCCATTTGATTCCTAGTTGATCATCTTGGTGCTTTGCACATGATCCAGTCTATAGCTATCCCAAAAAGCATAGGTGATATAACGCAGCCCTGCTTCACACCCGAATTGACTGTGAATCAGTCTGAGTTTCCTGCATCTGTTCTTACACAGCAGGATGCTTCAGAATAGAAGGCTTTATAATATTGATGTATTTTTCCTGGAAGCCGTAGGACAAGAATCTCCCAGAGAGTAAAACGATGAAGACTATCAAACGCTTTCTGAAAGTATATAAAATTTATCACTAGTGGTGACTGGAATTCAATTGATTCTTCTATAATGGATCTCAGCGTGAAGATATGATCGGTACAAGAACGATGTGACGAAAGCCAGCTTGTTCTTTTCTTAGCCTTGCGTCGACGGCTTTTTTCAGCCTCTCCATCAAAATGCTGCAAAATAGCTTGCCATGTGTTGATAGCAGAGTTATTCCGCGCCAGTTGTTGCAATTTGACAAATAGCCTTTTTTGGGGGAGCTTGAATATTACTCCGTCTTTCCAATCTTTTAGAGGGGTCTCATTCTGCCAAACATCGTTCATTAAGGTATGTAGGAATCTATTGATTTCTTCGTCAGTTGCTTTTAGCATCTCTCCCGAAATATCGTCGCTACCGCTGGCTTTTTTGTTTTTCAGTTTCTTGATGGCATGTTTCTTGATGGCATTGAGAAGTCGTCAATGGATGCATTTATTGATGGCATTTGTATTTCTGTTTCAAAAACTGGTGTTATCTCTGGTTTAGTTCTATTAGATACCTCTTTAAAATGTTCAGCCCATCTTTTCGATTGTGCTTGTTGTGATGGTATGGATTCGTTGTTTTTCCCTTTCACAGGACAGCTTGCCGTCGTCGGATGATTCGTTAGCTGTTTCATAATATGAAAGAGTGTTTTACTCGTTCCCAGTTGTGGATGTTGTTTCTGCCTCTAAAGATAACTTCTGGATGTAATCACGTTTATCTTTGCGAGCATTTGCTTTAATATCTTTGTCCAGTTGTCTATATTCAAAGACTGTTGATTCGTTTTGAGTCAATAGCATTCTTAGTTTAACTTCTTTTCTTTCTTGGATTTTTGCCATGTTTCTTCACTTAGCCAATTCTTCCTTTCCTTTTTTATATCCGCTGTTTCTGCTGCTGCAGATTTAATAGTGTTCTTAAAAAAGTTCCAATGATTTTCTATGTTCTCGGTATGTCCTGTTGTAGTGACGTTATGTAAGTTGATGAATCTATTATGAATATCGATATTGTAGGAACTTTGAATGTTTGGTAACAGTAGGCGTTTAGATCTATTTTCTTGGTTTTTTGCGGTTTGTATAGTACTTTCAATTTAGTTATTATTTTGTCAATGATGTCAATGATGTACATGATGTTAATATTATGTACTTTGTTCTTATTTCAGTTAAAGATCACTTTCATATACTTACTAATTATTATTACAATATGTTAGTGATATTTTTGTAGTCACAAGATCTTAAAATGATGTTTATATTATTTTTCAGCCAAAGTCCACGCATCATTAGTTTAATAGATGAAAGATCGGCTATCAAGTTTAAGACATCAATCATCTACTCTGCATTTTATGTCAGTAGCTACATATTTTTTTCTCTCAGCGTTGTATTTGGTAGTGTTTCTGTTATTGCATGTTGTATTGCAGTTTACTATCCATTTAGAGTAGCCATACTTTTTACTCCACGCAGAATCAAAATGATATTGTCTATAGTTGTCGTATACGTGTTTTTGATGTTAACTGCCTTATGTTTCCTCAATGATGGATATATCGTATTTGATGTCACGTTAAACATAACTAAATCATTTACCCACGAGGTGCCTCTATCGGGAAACGTTTCTTGCTGTTCTCAAATCCATGTTAGGTCTTGGCAACATGGTTATTCTGATTATATGGCGTTGCAATTGCTCTTAAATTTATGTACAACCATGTAACCAGACAAGAAATAACCAGTAGGAAGTAAAATAGATCTAATCATACTAAGAAAAGGTCGACGTTTAGGCATGTTTATTATAATAATGTGTCCAATCGTAATACCTATCAATGTGTTCGCTACGATTGAGGTTTCATCAGATGTTTTACTTATTGAGTGCAATCACTGTTTGTAAAAGCCCCTGTTTTTTTTTGTCGCATCGACTAATTTAAACAAAGCGGTTAAAAGTTTGTTCTATAAGGACTAATGCGATGTACGATAATCGACAAATCTGAGGTGGTCAGACCAGATCAGATCAGATCTAAGGAGTAGAACATTTAATAAAAAAAAAATTAAATGTTTTATTTATAAACAGAACTTAGCTCCTTGTTTTTCAAGCACACCAATAGCTATACAGTTACTTTCAGTAAGTGGTGACATTATATGCTATATGACAGTCTTCTTAGTTGGCTGGTTATATACATTTCTTATTAGTTTTTGTAACGATATCAGAGACTCAATCCACACTTGATACCAAATATATCACCTCTTTATCACGTTCTCGTCGAAGATGTAGTCATTCTTACAGAAGCTCTGGTCTTGGAAAAGATTTACAATGTCACTACTATATTTATTAGTTTTGCTCACTATATACACTATCAAAGTAGTTTGAATTCTGTGTTTGTCATTCTGTCTCTTTTGGCAACGATGAACTCAAGACTCGATCAGGCAATCATATCAACAACCATCTGTCTCTTTTGGCAACGATGAATTCAAGACTCGATCAGGCAATCATATCAACAACAGAGGAACGGATACAGTAACACATTAACAGACTCCAGTTAAGATGCAATGAATACATTATTCATTAGACACAGATGCAACAATGAAAATCAAGTAATAGAACAAATGGTGCCAATTTTAAAATGCAAACATGTCACCATGAACACAAAAAGAGCATCGTTCAACCCAATTTTTTTCCCACATTATACTATCAGAGCCAAACCTGGTCACTGACAACAAATGATAGAAGAAATTAGTCAAGACAGAGATGAAGTGTCTACGCATAATGCTGGGAGTAACATCAAGAGACCGGTTGAGAAATGAAGACATCAGGAAAAAGTGGGTACAATATCAGTACTGAACTTCATTAAAAACATACTTGATGGTTCAGCCACATAAAGCTGTCCATTGCAAGCGATGATGACAACAATTTTCAGACGAGTACTATTGCACCTCTCTGGTGTGTGCGGAGGTGACTGTAGAGTCCAACCTAGAACAGAATCCCTGATAACCAACAGACAGTGCGATTCAAGAGAATGATGATCCCACACAATGGATACAAAGCAAAAGACTGACCAAGCAAAAGGTTGACCTCCGAGATAGCAGAAGCAACGAAAGACACTGTTTACTAAGCGCACACAAAAACCCGTTCTAGAAATCTCTTCTTATTCGGACTCAGTGAGAGAAACCAGGATTAGAGAAAGGAAACAAAGGAAGAAAGAACTAAAAACCTATTTTCTTCTTCTTGTGTTCATTAGATAAAGACCATGTTTGACATTAGAAGCATAATGAATAAAGTAAAAATATGTGTGTTAAATTATCTAATTATAATGAACTTCATCAATGGATAAGACTGTGATAATGTTTCCAATAGTTAATAATGTGACTTGACTAGAACTGTCTTATAATTGTTGTTAGACGTGATATATTGCATATAGTAAGTCCTTGATGAGAACTAACAATTATGATGCACCATGGGATAAACTTGAGCGTATGGCAGAATGGATTAGAGCGCGGTTCACATGCGGGAGACCCATGTTTAATTCACAGTAAGCTCAAGGATTGTTTTCAGGCTGTGGGCATAAATGAAAAATCCTAACGTAAGCAGTTTCACGACGACTGTACTAGCCATGTGGTCATTAAATTCCTCCTTGCTCACGTACCACCTGTGCTACACCGACCTACAAATCATACTACGTGCAGTAATGACAGTTTTTTTTATGGGATAAAGCATCCATATCTTTATATTCACTTGCTATTTGTTACAAAAGTTTTAAATAATGAAGTCATATATTCAGATTGTTATGCTGGAAATTAAAGTTATTAGTGTGTCAGTCTATAGTGAGACTTTCATGAATTGAGTTCTCATGTATTTAGTTACAACTGGGGCAATTCTTGCATTAACGATCATGTGTTTGTTTTATAGGTGAAGCGATTCGATACGATCGGTCATATCTACATTTGACCACAGTTATATGCAAAAAAGACAGTTTCCGTTCACCCCACA
Source organism: Arion vulgaris (assembly GCA_020796225.1). Taxonomy (NCBI): domain Eukaryota; kingdom Metazoa; phylum Mollusca; class Gastropoda; order Stylommatophora; family Arionidae; genus Arion; species Arion vulgaris. Next base: position 14,151 of record JADZMA010001418.1, read on the forward strand.
CTCTACATGCAGAAACGACAGGCCGTTCACTGCACAATCTACATGCAGAAAAGAAGTGTTTTGACCGCAGTTACTACATGCAGAAACGACAGTTGCCTTTAGCCACAGATAGGGAAGGTCAAAGTTTATAGTTCTATTAGCTACAGACAATACATAAGAAGGTCCCGTGTAAAATAAATGAGCACTGAAAAAACCCTTTAAAAATTGAAAATACATTTCAAATCTACCAAAATTACATCAGCTTCCCTGCTGATATCAGAAGTTGTTATACGCTAGGTGAGTCCTTCCTGTAGTGGATAAAACAGACTGTCTCAGAATGAGTGAGGAAAATATTATGACACCAGAAAAAAAACCCAAGAAAATAATAATATATACACAGACATAGGTTCCTGAGCGTTTATTTTATGGGATACCATATGTAATGGGATAAATATAATAAACATCTTCCATTTGATGCTTTCAAGGCATCTAGATATTTCAATTGTTGAATTAGTTTTTCAGTAGTGTTTTACTTCACTGTGATATTACTTTTAACACTACGTTTTTAGTCAGAGTTCATCATCGATAGTTTGTCTCTGTTGAATTTTTCTCCAATGGCATCAGTTTTAAATGTCTCCTTGTCCTGTGTGAGCGGCCTGGCGACTAATGCAGACATACATAACTTGTCTATGACATCCTGCACAGATCTTCTTTTAAATCAAAGTTAATGAAATCAATAATTTACCTATTTGCTGTGCCAGTGAGGCGTAACATTGACTAGTATATAACGTCACGAGTAAAAATGTAATGAAAATCTTGTTAATTCAACGATACACTATCATTCTGTAAGATCACCATATGTGAGGGTAAGCATTATCATGGGCAAGCTCAATAGAAATATCAATAAAATTAGACTGACCAACGTTCTCATATATTCAAGTTTACCTTTGCACGTATACTTGATAGATGCATGAAATATCATCATTAAATTGCTGGTTCTCCTCCATATTAGCCTACCTTATCGTGGTTGGAGGGTTTGTGTGCTTAGGATCCTTCAGGCTATGTCGGGGGGAGTCTAACTCCTGGCAGGTCTAACCAAGCCGAACAGACTGAAGGTGAAAGGCCAGACCAAAAGGGGGGAGCAGGATGGGGCCTCATAAGGTGACAGTGCAGAACCCACCGGCGAGTGGTAAATGCTCTGGCTGCAACCAACCCATCCCCAGCTATGGGACAAATAGCACTTTGTCCCTCTCTCTTGAGGAGGACATCCTTTTTCTTGTCTTGTCTTCTACTTTTATGACACTTTCCCTTAAGCATAAGGGATTAAACTACAGTGTCCAGTGAGCACACCCTGCAAAAAGCCTGGGTTGGTGAGCCTGGCAACAGAAGGCCGAAGTCATCTAGAGTAGGACGATTCCAGAAAAACCCCGGGGAAGACGGGACCCTCGTCAGCAGGGGATCGAACTGTCTGGGAGAACAACCTAAAAAAAAAGATGTCCTCAGAAACGGAATGTGGCAGCCATTATTGGCGGGGAGGAATCGACACATACGAACAACTAAAAATGGCCATGCGCAAATATTTATATAACTGTGGTGCCACCACCATGGGAAACAGCCATGGTGGTGGACCGACCCCCTGCTCGAAGGGGTCCCCCCTTTAGCTACTGGCGGCCCTGTTGATTCTGCAAAGCCGGGGGAGGACAGGGTATTACTACTGGCAGCAAGGACAAATTTCACCTCACAATTATGCAAGGGAATGCAGAAGGGGTAACCAACAAAAAACGAGAGCTAGAGGAACGTCTGTGAGCAGAAAAGATTGACATCTGCTGTATCCAAGAGACGCACCTTAATCCGGGAAATAGATTCAGCATTAGAGGATTTGAAACCTTCCGTCAGGATAGAGAAAATAGACATAAGGGTGGAGTAGTAACACTAGTTCGTAATTCCATACTGGCAGTTGAACTTCACAGGTCCAACCCAGATGAGCACAGAATTCATAGCTGTTCAACCCCTTATCAACAACACTAAGATGACACTATACAATATATACTCACCACCTCCATTCAAACTGAGCGGGAAGCTACTAAAGTTCAAGATGACAACTTGCTTATAGTGGGAGACTTCAACAGCCACTCACCAAGCTGGGGCTATGACACGCTAGATCCTCGAGGTGAAAGCCTTTAAGAATGGCTGATCACCAACAGTCTCACCATTCTCAACCACCCAGATGATCCTCCACATGTTCCCTACGACGGTGGCGCACGACAAGCACCCAGATCTGGCTTTGCTACAGACGACATTCACAGGATAACCGAAAGGCAAGTCTGCGACCAGATTGGAGGTAGTGACCATAGACCAGTGAAACTCCTCATAAATAACATTAACAAGGAGGAACTTACAAACTCTGCCCCTAGTTTGAATTACAAAAAGGCAGACTGGAAGCTATTCCAAGAACTAGCAGACAAGTACTGTAAAGAAATTAATCAATCGGGAAAAGTGGACAGAGATGCACGTTCATTCAATAAAGCCATTTTAGATGCTGCAAAAGGCTATACCCAGAGGGAGGAGAAAATTTACAAGCCATATTGGACACCAGAGATGGAAGTTCCCCATAGCTCGCTTTGCAGTGCCAGAAATACAAGGGAACTGCACCAACGGCCCAAATGTAATGCAACACAATAGAGCAAGGGCCTTTATGTTAGAGAAAGAAACCAGCAGTGTAAAAAATCCTGGAAAGAAAAGACAGCCTCTTTGAACATGGAAAAAGATACTCAAAAGTTGTGGAGACTTAAAAAAGCCCGGGAAACGATGACAACCCATCTAGAGGGAAAACAGTTCTCCAGCAAGGAGAACAACTTCTCACAGGAAAGGGAGCAGCCACCCTGATGGCCCAGTGTTACAAGCAAGAAAGCTCATGCTCAATAAGTCCGGAGCAAGGGAAAGAAGTCAGAAGTGAGATAAATGCTACATTCAAAAAGCAACAAGTGAACCCTGTATGGAGGTAGACATCACACTGACTGAGCTGCAGAGAGCACTGAAAAGCTCAATCGTAAAAAAGGCCCAGGGACCAGATGGAGTATCAAACGACATGCTCAAACAAATAGGCCAATTTGCACAGAGTCTTCTACTCCAGATTTTTAACAATAGTTGGAGATAGGGAGAGTCCCCAGACATCTGGGAAAAAGCCACAATCCACCCAATTTTCAAAAGTGGAAAAGACAAAAAGGATCCGCAGAGCTACAGACCTATAAGTTTGCTAAGTTGCACTGAAAACTGCTGAGAGAGTGATAACCACTAGACTCCAGTGGTTTTTAGAATCCAACCATAAACTTGATCCAGCCCAGACAGGCTACAGGCAGCATAGAAGCACTGATGACCAAGTGGCATACCCCGCACAGGACATAGAAAATGGCTTCCAAGAAAAGAAGAAAACCTCACAGTGTTCTTTTCGACATGTCTAAGGCCTTCGACAAAGTCTGGAAAGATGATTTGCTACTCAAGCTCTTACGCAGTGGAATACGGGGTAGAATGTACTATTGGGTAAAAGACTTTCTTACCCATAGACAAGCATCTGTAAAATTGATGGAGATTGGATAATGTGGGCAAGTAAATGGGGTCTGGAAATAAACCGGAGCAAAACTATAGCAACGCTTTTCTCATTGTCAACAAAGGAAGAACACTTCAGACTGAAATTTAACGATGATATCGTTCCCCCGTTCCCATACTCCAACCTTTTTGGGAGTTAAGCTGACAGTCGTCTGACATGGAAACATCACATAATGGAAACAAACAGAAAGGCTATGAGGAAACAAAGTGTGATGCGGAAGCTGGCTGAACTATGGGGGGCTGATATTGAATCCTGAGTCAGGTGACACTGGGTGCAGTAGACCGACCTCGAATATGCATCATCGACATGGATATCAGCAGCCCATTCAAACAAATCGATACTGGAAAACACAAAACAGGTGTCTGCGTACTATTTTGGGAGCCATGAAATCTACACCAATTGTAGAAATGGAAAAGGCAGCCAACATCCAGCCCTTTTGGGAAAACGAAGAAGGAGAAAAGTGATTCTACAGACTGAAAGGATCAAAAGAATGCCCCACCATCCACTGCATGAAAAAATGGCGACTAGGGAACAAAGAACAGACTAAAGCGCACAAGTCTAAACCACAAAGCAAAAGAAATAGGAAAGTCATACTTGGAACTACTAAATCATAATTCCATACCTGAAGAATTGCTTTTTGATCTCTGGGAACCAGACTCAGTACCACTAAACTTCTCAACCTCCATCCCTAAATTATTGCAAAGATGCTGAGCCTAATCTTTGTGAAAAAGAATTTCAATGGAACATCTCCATTACATGTTTCCAGAAGACAGCTGGATAAGAATTTAACAGATGGATCGGCAATGGAGGCAACCATGAATGGTGGAGCAGGGGGTACATTAGGCACCCAGATGATACCACTGTGTTCTAGCGGCCTTTCTGGGAAAAATATGTTCCAACTACAAAGCAGAACTCATAGCCCTTCTGATGGCAGCACAGCACATGAATAAGCTAAACAGCGCAAGCAAGATGGTATTTCTTTCAGACTCATTGTCAGCTATACAAGCCCTGGAGGCTAAATCCACTGACAGCACAGTACAAAAACTACAAAGAGAACTTGCTCAGCTTCAGAAAAGGCAGAAATTCACTTGCAGTGGATTCCATCTCACTGTGGCATTGCAGGCAATGAGAGTGCTGATGTCTTAGCTAAGGAGGGCAGTGCCAAAGAGCAAATTTACCAACCCTTGTCTTTTCAAGAGGTCAAAACCTCATACAGAGAAAATCTGCAGTAGACTGGAAGACAAACACTGGATATGATTATGGAAAAGACTCCCCCAAAGACCTAAGCAGAACAGACCAGGTCATTATATTTCGACTACGCACCGGGCACTGCAGACTCAACAAACACTTATACAGACTAGGAATAAGTCAAACAGCTCCCTGCCAGTGTCAGCAGGCAGAACAGACACCAGAGCATATCCTGCAAGACTGTCCCTTCTGTGTGAGCTGAGAAGCAAACATGCACACCCAGTCGACCTGAAAACTAAGCTTTGGGGAAACCTGACAGACCTGAAGCTGTCTGCCCAGTTTGTGGTCCACAGTAAATTAGCGCATGACCAGAGATCGCTGAAGGAAGGAAGGAAATTGCTGGTTCTGAGCAGAACAGTCCTTCAAAATTTCTTTCATAGGCTATATGCCCCCTACAGCCGTCATATTCAAACCATCAGTTACATCCTGAATCCATTTTCTGCGGTGTCTTCCTCTTCCTCTCTTTGCCGGTATTCCTCCTTCCATGATGGTCGTCTTCAGCCTTTCTTGTCTTTTTATATCTCCAAAATACCCCAAGTTCTCTTTTTTATTTGAAGCATCAGCCAGTTTCCTTTTTTTTTTGTGTTCTTTCTGGATAGATTATTTGTTCTTTTCTGTCCATGATATACGAAGGACTCTTCGT
>JADZMA010001419.1:0-19625 GCA_020796225.1 Arion vulgaris
TGCTGGAATCCATGATCGCCTACGCCAGCCGGAACGGCACCTGATAATGAGGATTTGACATCGTGATCCCCCGATAACTTATTTAAGAGTTGACCACATACTGTTCACTGCGGGCACGGAAGGGTCTTCAGCAGAAATAATTGGGCGCATTACCAACAGACTAACCAATAATGAATCTATTTTCACCAGCACAGTTAATAGAATAATAGAACTAACATTCAACATTCACAAACACTAAAATCCTAAGACTGCACTAGTTCTTGGTGAATGTTTTATGATTGGGAATAGCACGCCGGTACGATGCACCAGACTGTTACCATTGAACAAGGCGGTTGCAAAATAACAAGGCGGTGCCAAAGAACAAGACGGTGCAAAAGAACAAGGCGGTGCCAAAAACAGACATGGCTAAAGAACAACTCTACCAACTACTGTCTTTCAAGAGGTCAAACCGCATACATAGAAAATCTGCAGTAGACTAGAAAACAAACACTGGATATGATTATGGAAAGATTTTCTCAAAGACTTCAGAAAACAGAATTCATCGTCACCCTTCACCTCTAATGAGGCATAGGTCCTCAACTAATGCCTTCCAAGCCCGCCTATCCAAGACCATCTTTTCCAGATCTCTCTACTCTCTCTCCATTTTCTTTCATTCCGTCTCCAACTCCCGTCTCCAGGTGTTCCTGAGTCTTCCCTGCCTCTATTGCCCTGTGATTCCATCGAGAGCCTGTCTCGTGAGGCTGTTAGGAGGTTTGCTCAGTGTATGTTCTATCCATCGCCACCTTCTGCTCCTTATCTCTTGTTCTACCTGTCGTTGTCCCGTTCTATCCCAGAGTTCCCTGTTTGTAGCCTCGGAAAACAGACGGGGTCAATATATTTCGCCTTTCCCGGGACACTGCATACTCAATAGACATTTGCATATAGTAGGTTCTATGCCAGAGTCAACAGGTGGAACAGACACGGGAGCATGTCCTGCAAGCCTGTCCTCTCCTGTGTGAGCTGAAAAGCAGCATGTTGCCACACCCAGTCGACCTAAAAACTAAGCTTTGGGGATACTTGACAGGCATAAAGCTGACTGTCCAATTTGTGGTCCACAGTAAACTAAGCACATGACCAGATCGCTGAAGAGAAGCCCATATGTGCTCCTATCTCATCTTCACTGTCACCTAGCAGTGTCAAAGATCGTCAAAGAAGAACAATCTCAGAACCATATTCAACTTCTTCCTGTCTTTCTATGATACACTGCCTGTTTGATTTGTTCTTTCTTTCTTTCTTTTGTCCTTCTCTGCCTTTTTGCTGCTAGGCGTAACAGGTTTAACTGATGATCGGTTTCCGAGATAATGCACGCTCGGTCGCTTGATATGGTGTGGTATTGTGGAGTTTTAAGATGTCTGTAACTCCATCAACCCATCTTTTCTTGGTCTGCCCTTCCTCTTGATGATTCCATTTTCAGGTTGTACGCTCTGCAACTGGTGTATTCGGGTTCATTCTGACCAAGTGGCCAAACCATTTGAGTCTCTGTTTTTCAATAAATCTAATAGCAGGTGTTGTTCCGACTGTTCTTCTAATTTCCTCATTTCTTATATAGTCTCTTCTTGTTTTATTTACTGCTTTCCTCAAGCATCTCATTTCGCATGTGGTAATTTTCCTTTCTTGTTCTTTTGTCAGTGCCCATGTTTGGCTCTGATAGCACAGTGTTTGTTTGTTTGTTAAGTAGGGGATTAAAGCCTCTTTAAGCCGAGGCACGCCCTTTCAACCTAAGGCGAACCTTTTGTTGGTTATATCAGAGCGTGTAGGCCAACAAACATGAAAAATAAGAATTAACTCCTTTCGAGAATCCAGCTTTGCATCAATGCATTATATAGCACAGTGTTGGTATAAAGATTGAATTTATAATCTGTCTTTTAGTCACTACTGGAATAGCTGGGTGTTTCAAAATTGGGGTAAGCTGTATGTAATGTTGTTGGCTTGATGGATTCTTGTGATTTGTTGAATTCGGGAAACATACCGGAAACGTTTACATTTTCTCATTTGGATAGATTGACATTAATGTGGTTCATTTCACGACGGTAACTCTTGCGTCTTCTGTCCTCGTCTTCTTTTACCTCCCCTGGAAGAATAAGGCATCAACAAATTTCCTCCAACCAGATCTATCTTGAGCAAGTCAGCATAGTTCATTCTAGGTCTTTCTCGCCTCTTCTCTTTCTTTGTCTACAGTTCGTCTCCATGTCTCTATAAGTCATCCACTACACTGCAAGCAAGATAGTATTTCTTACAGACTCATTGTCAGCTATACAAGCCCTGGAGGCTAAATCCACTGACAGCACAGTACAAAAACTACAAAGAGAACTTGCTCAGCTTTCAGAAAAGGCAGAAATTCACTTGCAGTGGATTCCATCTCACTGTGGCATTGCAGGCAATGAGAGTGCTGATGTCTTAGCTAAGGAGGGCAGTGCCAAAGAGCAAATTTACCAACCCTTGTCTTTTCAAGAGGTCAAAACCCTCATACAGAGAAAATCTGCAGTAGACTGGAAGACAAACACTGGATATGATTATGGAAAAGACTCCCTCAAAGACCTAAGCAGAACAGACCAGGTCATTATATTTCGACTACGCACCGGACACTGCAGACTCAACAAACACTTATACAGACTAGAAATAAGTCAAACAGCTCTCTGCCAGTGTCAGCAGGCAGAACAGACACCAGAGCATATCCTGCAAGACTGTCCTCTTCTGTGTGAGCTGAGAGCAACATGTGGCCACACCCAGTCGACCTGAAAACTAAGCTTTGGGAAACCTGACAGACCTGAAGCTGTCTGCCCAGTTGTGGTCCACAGTAAATTAAGCGCATGACCAGAGATCGCTGAAGAAGAAGAAGAATCCACTACACCTCTTTCCGTCCAGATTTCATTGCAGTGCCACATGTGAGTGTCTGGTCTTCTGCATTCTTAATGTATGTCCCAACCACTTCCATCTTCTCTTACTATTTTCTCGTTGATATTGTTGATGTCTGTGTGTCGGATGATCTCAGTATTATGTATTCTTTGATCACAACGAATTCTGAGAATTCTTCTTCTGCATCATCCATCAAAGTCTCTTGTCCATGTTTCTGACCCATACAGTAAGACTGAGCGAACATTTCATTTATTTATATTGTTTCTTCTTTTTCGAACGCTCCATATTGACCACTTGTTAACCACTCTGTGCGATTTGTATGTGATCCGAGCCCAAGAGCGATTGTACGTTGAGCCAGTTATGCGCCTACAAGTAAACCAGCACATCCGATTTCTGCTATGCTTTTTATTTACTAGGTAGCTTCCCATGATATCTATTTAGCCGCCTCTTGCGACATGCCTTGTAGGTCGTAGTGGTACTATTCTTTGCTTCTCTTGTGGTCCCCGGCACAACAGGGGCGAATATATTGAGTTTAAAGTCTCGTGTAATTCAGTCGTCATTGAAGTTTCACTGACTATCTTCGAATCCATTACATTTTCGTATATTCGTCAGAATCCGTTTAGCAGATTCGTGTGACCTTCCAGCACATCAATAACTAAAAATAGAACTAGTATCAATTTCGGAATGGGATTTAAAAGGGCGAGGTCGTTACATCTTGTTTTTGCTGCTTTGTAAAACCACGTCAATTCAGTCCATTATTCAAATCAATAAGATCGCTAGAAGCCAAAGAGATGAATTTACAGAAGAATGAAAATCACATAATCATTTTTAACTTATTCTTCTTTCTGCTATTTTGATGATTATATTGTGAGACGCGTTCTGTTGATGAAATCGACTGTTGTCTGCTGAAGCTTATCTCTGGTGCTATGTAGTTTTGAATGTAGTGTTGTGTTGCAGGGCCAGCATTTCTTTCTAATGATGACATACAGGAGACAGTCTTGCGTTTTTATGATGAAGTCGACTGTTGTCTGAAGCTCATCTCTGGTGTCAGTAGATATCAGTTATATGAGGACTATCATCATAGCACTCCGGACATGTCCATAGGTGCTCCGATCTCCGCCTCAGCAAATCCAGCAGCGTCCATCGACCCAGCACCCCAGTTCGATGTTGATTAATCAATCTCTTTGCATATTTAGTATGTCGTTCTTTTCGGGCTGCACCAATATTGACACCATCTCTTTCAATCTTTCAATCTAGTCAGCGAGTGGGATTCACAACCCTGAAACTCCTCTGTTCGGAAAGACTCTCTCAATGCGTGAAGAATGTCACTTCGATCCATTGCAGCTCCCTCTGATATTGTAGCTAAGCCAGCCAATCTATCAGCTCGTTCATTACCCTAACTCCTGCGTGCCCAGGACAAAAATAAAGGTGATTTCTCTGATCATGGTCTGTACCAGTACCTCCACCCAGTTGCGTCTCACCATACCTGATTCGACTTTACGAATCATGCTCATGGAGTCACTGAGTATGAAAACACGAGAGTAATTGTGAGATGCCAACCAGTTCACCGCCTCCGTAACCGCCCGAACCTCCATTGTCAAGCTACTTGTGGTTGTTGCGTAGGCCCCACTGGCCTCTCTTATTATTTTCCTCCTGAGCGTGCTGAAAAAGCCCACGCACAGCTTTGTTGTCGAATGACTGAACCATCGGTGTAAATAACCACATTTGTATCATTGATGATGTCATTCAAGAGGGCCTCCACCTCCACGTTAATCAGTGATATATTATTTTGTTCGCAGTTTTCTTAATAGATGTAATAACGGTGAAAGCAGTCTGAAATTGAGGTAGCACAGCAGTCCATTCCTCTCCTGTTTAAATTCCGGAAGGATCACATATTTTCCTAAGCGTATCTTCCGCCTGACTTAGCCATGATCTGCCTCTCTTGAGTCTACACCCTTTCTCCTTAATGAGTTCTTCATGGAGAGGATGTTCCTTTGTTTGCATTCTTTCTTTCTTTTGTCCTTCTCTGCTTTTTGCCGCTAGGCGTAGCAGGTTTAACTGATGATCATTTTCCGAGATAATGCACGCTCGGTCGCTTGATATGGTGTGGTATTGTGCAGTTTTAAGATGTATGTAACTCCAACCCATCTTTTTCTTGATCTGCCCTTCCTCTTGATGATTCCATTTTCAGGTTGTACGCTCTGCAACTGGTGTATTCGGGTTCATTCTGACCAAGTGGCCAAACCATTTGAGTCTCTGTTTTCAATAAATCTAATAGCAGGTGTTGTTCCGACTGTTCTTCTAATTTCTCATTTCTTATATGGTCTCTTCTTGTTTTATTTACTGCTTTCCTCAAGCATCTCATTTCGCATGTGGTAATTTTCCTTTTTTGTTATTTTGTCAGTGCCCATGTTTGGCTCTGGTAGCACAGTGTTGGTATTAAGATTGAATTTATAATCTGTCACTACTGGAATAGCTGGGTGTTTCAAAATTGGGGTAAGCTGGTATGTAATGTTGTTGGCTTTTTGGGATTCTAGTTTCGATCTCTGTCCAGTCTACTATCAGATGTGAAGATACTTCAAGGTATTTGAATTCTCTCACCTGCTTTAGCGTTTGGTCATTTATTTGTATGTTGATATCTTTATGTTCTCTGCTTATAGTCATGACCTGTCTTTTGAATGGTGATCTTCATGTTGTATTTGAGGCAGCTATTGTTGAGTAAGTTTATGTGTTCTTGAAGCTGTTCAATATTATTATGGAATAAACACTGGTCGTCAGCAAAGAGCAGTTCATTTTGTTGGTCTGCGTTGAGTGATGTTTCATTTGAGTGATGTATATAATAAAGAGGAGAGGTGATAAAACACACCCTTGCCGTTTTGCATTGATTCTTAGATATGATCGAACCCTCCAAGTTTCAATTCTGTTAGCAATAGTTGGGAGGTCAGAAGGAATCGCATTGACGCTCCTGGTGTATCTTTGGTGCATCCCAGAATGATGCGAATAGCCTCATTCTGATTTCTTTCCAGTTTCACTGTTTGCGTAGGACTAATTGTTAGGAGAGCGCATGCATATTCTATACTATATATGGCCCTTTTCATCTTTACAGACGGTCAATAGGCAAGTGTTTTACTGTGACAACTTCTGAGTTTTGGCTTTTCTCTCTTGTTGTTCACCCTGTACATAAGTCTCTTCTCAAAAGACTCTGCGCCCTTCGTAATTTGGCTTTCCACACAACTCTGTCATCAGCTAGTCCCTCCCATGTGCTGGGATCTATAGAAAAGTTTTTCATTGAGGTTTTGCAGACATCTTTATATCTGAGCAGTGGTCTCCCCTGGTGCCTCTTCCCCTCCGAAAGTTCACAGAACAACATTTGTTTTGTATGCGATAAGTTTCCATTCTTCTCACATGTCCCAACCATCTTAGTCGTCTACTGCTGAGCATGCCCATGATGGAAGGCAGATTTGCACGTTGTAGTACTTCAGTATTGGTTATCTTGTCGTACCACCTGATGTTCATAATCTTGGGAGACATCGAAGGTGAAAGATGTTAAGTCTCCTCTCGTGTCTTGAGTAGGCTGTCCATGTTTCTGAGCCATATAGTAAAGAACTAATTACACAGGCTCGATATATTTGAGTCTTCGTCTGCAATGTCAATTTTTTGTTGTCCAACGCTCGCTTTGATAGTTTGCCGAATGTGTGAGCGGCACTCCCTATACGAGCGTTGATTTCCTCGTCAAGAGAAAGGCTGGCAGTGACCGTGGACCCAAGATAGCAGAATTTTGCACTGGTGTTAGATGGTCGCCATTTAAAGTGATGTTTGATGTCTTACCTCCTTGACATAAAACAACTGTTTTGGAGACACTTATTGTCAGAGAAAAGAGGTCGCATGCCTTTTGACAAATTATTAATTAGACTTTGCAGGTGGTCTCACTGTGGGCGACTAAGGCAGCATCGTCAGCGAAAAGGAGGTCCTGAGAAGTATTTCCGTCGTTTTTGTTTTGGCTCTTAAGCGAGCCAAGTTAAACAGTGAACCATCAGATCTAGTGCGGATGAAAACATCACCATCAGCGTCCCCTAAGGCGTGGTTCAAAGGGACTGCGAAGAAGATACCAAAGAGAGTGGGGGCAAGGACACAGCCCTGCTTGACTCCACTCTTAACCTCAAAACTATCAGATGTGCTGCCATCGAACTGTATGCTGGCTTTCATGCCCTCATGGAAGGAAACAATCAATTGGAGCAACTTTGGGGACAACCAATATACTTCAATATTTTATAAAGACTTGGCCTGCTGACTGTGTCGAATGCCTTAGTCAAATCCACGAAAGCAATACATAGAGGCTTGCTCTGCTCTCTGCATTTCTCTTGTAGCTGTCAAAGGGGTAAATATCATGTCAGTTGTTGACCGTCTAGCTCTGAATCAACATTGTGACTCTGGAAGAACACGCTCCGCCAGTTTCTGTAGTCGTTTTGAAAGGACTAGTGAAAAAGCTTTGCCTGTTACGCTTAGAAGGGAGATGCCTCTGTAGTTGTTACAATCCCCTTATCCCCTTTGTTTTTATAGAGTGTCACTATCTTGCACCCCTCATGTCCTGAGGAAGTGTTCCCTCTCTCCAGCACCGAATAAGGAGATTGTAGAGGTGGGGCAGCAGGACATCCCTATTGTATTTGAGGATTTCTGCAGGAATGTTGTCTAGTCCTGATGCCTTGCCATTTGAAAGTTTGTTGATTGCTTCGGAAAGTTCCTGCCCGTGGGTTCGGTATCCAGCTCGGTTTGGTCATGATGTTTCGGTATGATCTGATCGAGGACTGGGTGTGCTGGTTTCTCCACAGAGTAAAGTTTGGGAATAGTGTTCCACCCATTTTTCGAGCTGTTTGGTCATATCTGTTATTGGCTCACCTGTTTCTGATCTTAGTGGTGCAATTTTTTTTATGTTTGGTCCCAGAGCTACTCTGATATTTTCGTACATTGCCTTGGTGTTGCCCATATCTGCATCATTTTGTATCGCAGAACACAGATTTGACCAGTATTCATTTGCACACCTCCTTGACTCTCGTTGCAATACTGATTTTGTGTGTCGAAGATGGTCCTTTGAACTTTGCGAGGGTTTATTTTTGTGATTTATTAGAGCTCTTTCTTTTCCTCAAGTAGAGGGCTTAGGGTTGTTTCATTTTGTTCTACCCAGTCTTTGTTGGAGAATTTCTTGGTGCCAAATGAGTCAATGGCACAGTCATATATGTTAGATTTTAGAATGTTCCACTTTTCGTCTACGCTACATTCTCCAATTTCATTCTCACACAGAGCAGTAAACGCCTTTCTGAAAGTCTCCTTATTCTCTGTCATCCCCATTTTGGTGACGCTGACTTTGGGTTTGGGTGGTCTTCTTGTTGAATAGGTTTTCCTTGGAAGTATTTTGACTTTGCTGATAACTAGTGCATGATCTGTATCACAGTCCGCGCTGTGGAAAGTACGTGTGATTTTCACTGTGTTGATGTGTTGTCTACGTGTGAGTACAAAATCAAGCTGGTGCCAGTGACCTGATCTTGGGTGGCACCATGAAAACCCTGTGTCTGTGTTTGACAGAAAAACGTATTTGTCACACACATGTTGTTTTGGGAGCAGAATTCAAGCAGTCTTTGACCATTATCGTTGATATTTCAAATGCCATGATGACCCAGGCATACTGGCAGACTGGTGATCAGATCCTATGCGTGCATTTAAGTCGCCCAATATAAACAGTTGCTCATCTACTGGAAATGAATTAACGACATTCTGTAATGAGTCATAAAACTTGTCTTTATCTTCTGCAGACGCTGCTAGGGTTGGTGCGTAGACACATACGATGTTTAGGAGTCCACTTTTACATTGAGTCGTAGTGATATTACTCGTTCTGATGCAGCTACTGGTGTATGAATAGCTTTCACAAGTCATTGTGCAGGCAAAGCCGACTCCATACAGTCTAGGTTGATTGGTGCTTAGGCCCTGCCAGAAGAATGTGTAATTCTTTTACTGAACCACAGTCTGGAAGCCTGGTTTCCTGTAGCGCAGCTATGTCTACCTGCAGTCTCTCAAGTTCTCTGTCTATAACAGCTGTTTTCCTGATGTCTTTTGTTTTCGTCGGTCTAGGTTGACAAGTCCAGGACACATGGTCCTTACGTTCCATGTGCCAAATCTAAGAGGTTTATTTGTCTTGTGTCTCTGTAACTGTTGCTTACCGTGTTGTGCTCGAGCCGAAAGAAAGATGAGTGTCTTCTCTCTTTGTGCCTAGCCTGGGCAGCTGATATGAGAATGTGCCTTGCCCATTTTGCACAAACCTCCTCTCTACCCTACTGTTTTTCCAAAGGAAAGACAAAGTCTATACGTTTGGAATCCAGCAGGGTTTGCAGGAGATGCCAGAAGATAGCAAGGAATACACACTTAACCATCAGCTGCCTTAGGGTCCCTCCCTCCGGATTTTTGGTCAAGGTTTACTCCTCTAGCCCTCTGCATTACTGTGCTGACCCACAAGGCAGTGGGGATTTTTGATCAGGGTTTACTCCTAGCCTTTGGCTCTCCTGAGCCCTCTCCACAAGGCAGTGTGTAGTAATTACAAATAGTACATACTGGGTAATAACACAGTATGACCATAGGCCTTAATGACGTTTTCACATCTCTATTGATAGGATCTTGCAGCCGTTTAACTAGTTCAAAGCAGATAATAGTTGCTTATATACTTCAGTAGTGTGTATTCAGAAACTACTGAGTAAATTTCAGTTAAACTTCGCTTTCGTTGATGTGTGTTGTAGTCACGCTACAACTATTTTTTCCGGTCGCCATGTTGTGTGTAAGTTCACATTTCCACAAGCGGCGCGATGGCGATAGAATAGACCTGTCCTGTGTGTCTGTCTCGAAAATTACTGGACAATTCTCTTGTCACAAGGTACTGCTGATATTTTTCATCTGCACATAACAGGAACCTTTGCAGACAACACACTGACGATAATTACAGGTTCCGTGCGTGACCTTGACTTTCCTCTTGACCTAAATGGGATCGCGTGGTAGTTTTCAGCGCCTGGCGTTATTTTGAAATTTTCAT
The DNA here is from genome assembly GCA_020796225.1 of Arion vulgaris. Taxonomy (NCBI): domain Eukaryota; kingdom Metazoa; phylum Mollusca; class Gastropoda; order Stylommatophora; family Arionidae; genus Arion; species Arion vulgaris. Next base: position 9,968 of record JADZMA010001419.1, read on the forward strand.
CCGGTCGCCCAGTGTGCGGGCGGGTTTAAATGATTGCTCTTAAATTTTTTTATTTTTCTGGGAAATTAATCTGTGTAAATTGAAACGGAGTACAAAATATCTATACCATTATTCGCTTGTGTATAAGCGGTGAAAGAACTAAAGGTGTAATTGTATTATTATAATATCAGCAATTCTATTCTACTCAATCGTAAATAAGACTGTGTTTCTAGTCGACACCAGTTATCGATGAAAATTTCAAAATATTCTATACATGACAGAACAATACCAAGAGCACAAGAAGGTGTTGCTCATCGTTAGCAGCCGCCATGATTCTCAGAGCGGATAGTGCGTTGAGAGCCTTGGCAATAACTTGGTCGATATGGTCCCTAAAGCATAGACTGCGATCAAATTTTACACCCAAATAACTCATAGATGCTGTTCGGGGGAGTGTATGTCCATCTAAAGTGTCATGTAGTTTTGAATGTAGTGGTGTGTGGCCAGCATCGCTTTCTAGGGAGGACATACAGGGGACAGTCTTGCAATCTTAAGATGAAGACGACTGTTGTCTTGAGCTCATCTCTGGTGCCATGTAGTTTTGAGTATAGTGGTTTGAGGCCAGCATATCTTTCTAGGGAGGACATACAGGGAACATTCTCTGCAAGAATATGGTTTGATCAGAAATGTCAGAAGGACACAGAGGGGAGGGAGACAATTGTAGCCCGTGTAAGCGTTTATTCAACCATGCATCATCATCATCAGCCCCTTTGTCTCATGAGACAATAGCTGTTCTGTCACGTGGTATGTTCTGTGCTGAGTCACATCGTCTGTTGTGGCTGTAGTGATATTCTGGAGTGGCAATTGTTGCCACAGTTGCTGCAGATAAAACTGGTGACTGGAGCTGATATAGAAGATATGAATCTCATAAACATCGAAAGAAACAAATGGGGGGTTTTTTAAAAGGCTTGAACACAGCAAAACTTGATCAAAAGATTGGTTATTGATTATTGGTTACTAAACTGACGTCATTGCACTCGGCAGACTCCATAGGTGCTCAGTCTCCCCAACAGATATCAAAGAGTATGCATACTGATGGTTCCTGTGGCTCGCTGATTAAACACACCTCTCACTCTGCCTCTAAGGCATCCAGTTTGACTTGAACAACGGGTAACTCCAAACTGCTTAATCGCTTGATCGATTCAACATCGATTTTTCAAAAGAAAAATCATTAGACGGTCAACGTTCTCAAATTAGTCATGGCGAAACGCGTAAAAACAAAATATTGTAATTTTACAAAAACAAAAACGATATATAGCAACGTTTCGACCAAAAGGCCTTATCAAGGAAAGGGTACAACAGAAGTGAATTTCTTCACTTCTTACACGGCACAGAACATATAGAATCAGACAATGCATTCCTAACTTCACGTAATGCATCCTTCTTTAAGTTTCCCCGTCTGTCTTTGAGTCCATTACCTTTAGGTCTAAATATTCTGTGCCGTGTAAGAAATGAAGAAATTCACTTCTGTTTCATCCTTTGCTTGATAAAGGTCTATTGGGCGAAACATTGCTGTGTATTGTTTTTGTATTTATTAAAACGACAGTGCCTTATTTTTACATGTGTCGCCATTGCTACATAGTTTTACTCCAGTCTTCCTTTATATCGACTAAACTAGTCACAGAGAGAAGAGAAATGTCTAGGCAGAATGCTGGGAGTAACAAGAAGAGACCGTTTAGAAATGAAGACATCAGGGGAAAAGTGAGTACAACATCAGTACTGAACTTCATCAAGAAACAACAAACTAAATGGTTTCAGTTTGGAATATTTCATTGCACCCATACATGTCCATATGTGCTCTGATCTCCTTCGCAATATCTCCAACAGTCCATTAGTCCATTGTCTGCGCACCGAACCAGCGTCCATCTTGCAGATCATACTCAATGAATCACTCCGAATGCACGTAGAGTGTTTTGTGACTCCAGCCAGAGTAGTGCATTAGTCACTGCCAGTACCTCCATTGTCATGCCGCTTGTTGTCATATGAAATGCACCACTGGCCTCCTGGACCATTCTACCATATGAGCTTGCAGAGAAGGCCCATTCGGACCTTTCGTGACGAACTACCGATCCATCCGTATAAATCACAAAGTCACCTTCATTGCAGTTTTCATCAATGATATCCTTAACGCCTGAATCCAGCGCCACGGGATTCATCTCTTTGCAACTTTTGACAAATTTAATGATGGTGGAAAAAGTGTTCCCGTATATTGAAGGTATCGGTATCCATTCTTCCCTGTAGTCGATATTTGTAAACCAGCCAAGCTGAACAATGTCTGCAGTACGGTCAATCCACGACTTGCCCCGCTTTAAACCGATTTCCTCCATTGGTACAGAGCAGCTCGTGCATTCGGTGATTTTGTTAGCACTTATTTTGGAGTAGGCGCGAATAAAATGGTTTTGCCACATAAGCAGATTTCCAATAATAGTCTCAAAGAGCAATGTTACTCCGATACAGTGGATACAAAGTAAAAGACCGTTCACGTAAAGGGTGGACCTCAGAGATAACAGAGGCGACGAAGAACACTATTTATGATGCCCTCACAAAAGATCGTTCTAGAAATGCCTTCATCCAACAGGGAGTCGCGAAGAGACCGAAGAACATCCCCCTTATCCATCTTCAACTCCCCAACAATCGATGCTGTTGATGCAAGCATGTCCGCTCTCTCATTACCGCAAACATCCACATGCCCAGGACAGTAGATCCACGTAAGCCTCTGTAGATTAGAAACTTCTGTAGACGACATCCACTCATACCGAAACCTGTTCTGTTGGATTTTATGAAGCATCGACTGAGAGTCAGATACAACAACGACCCCAGTAAATGGAGTCCCAGAGAGCCAATGGAGGGCATCAGTAACGGCATCAACCTCCATCCTCATACTAGAAGTAGTTGTCCTGTACGCTTCACTTCACTCTGCAACAACCCTACCATGTGCATCAGCCAAGAAACCCCAGCCTGATTTCTCACCACCATGAACCGATCCATCGGACACTTGATTGATTACTGTGTCGCTTTCGAAACAACGAGAACCAGCATGACTATGGAGGTCATCGCAGTCTTCAGAGCTATGTTATGTGTGGCTGAGCAACACGTAACCCAAACGATTATCATATTAGACTCGATGTATATGCTTCAAAGGATTGAATCTGGAAGTATGCGTGTGGAATGGGTGGACAGCATTCGAAGATCATATCTCAAGAACATTACTTGACTGTACACACCTGGACATGCTGGAGTGCAGGGTAGCGAGCGTGCTGGCTTTCTTGCAAACAATGTCCTGACTCAAGCGAGAGAAAATGGACAGAGCCGATGTCATCAATGCGGTACGCTCTCATTTATGTGATATGGGCGAGTCTCAGACACTGAAACGAGTGTGAGAATTAGGAGTTAAGTTTGGACATGCCAGACAGTGTCGTCTTCGTGGTAGAGAGAGAAGATATAGTAATCAACTTCTCATGGGTACGGTGAGCAAATGAACTTTGGGATGGCTGCTGCGCGTGTACGAATGGGAATGCCCAATGTGCCATGACGTCGATCGTATAACATAACTTGATTGAATGAAAACTATCTTACCGCGCTGTTCATGTTTTTCACCCTTGCACATAATTTTAATGCAGTCTTCCTTGCAGTTAATTTTATCGCATTGCGTAGCAAAGAATTTCACTATCACTTTAATACCATAATATATAATTAAAATTATATGGCCGTAACATAAGAATAACGAATGATATTCACTAACGCAGGTTAAACCAAGATCGACTCTAATTTACGATGGCCGCGGTTGAACACTGGCATGGTGTGAGCACACCGTATATTGATACGACACTAAATGTTTGGTGGCTTTCGAATATAAGTGTTACAGACGGGTACTATGTATTAGTTACATAGCACATAAGACAAATATTTATGTAAGAGACCAAATAAACAACCTTGCGGTCGACAAGTGCCATTCTTGACAATCGTGAAACGGCGTAAACTTGTGTGGTTCGGGCATATGATGAGTCATAGCTCACTCTCTAAGACTATCCTACAGAGAACAGTTGAGGGTGGAAGAAGGAAAGGAGGACAGATAAAAATCTTGTTTAACAACATCAAGAGCTGGTCAGGCAGAGTTTCTCCACACTCGCTCGAAGAAGTTGAAGACAGAGACTCATGGCATGCTTTTTGTGCTGATGTCTCCACAGTGACACCCTACGACGCTAACAGGTTATGGGCTTAATTATTATATTATTATATAAATGTTTGTGTGAAAATTGGTTGTGCCACTGATGAACGCAAGTTCACGAGAAAGCGTAAACTCGATGGGGAACAGAGGAAGTTAATTTTTATTTTTTAAAAATCGGACTAAAGCAGCTCTATAAATAGAAACGAACGATATACTTATTATTGGATTCTCCGAAAGGAGTTAATTCTTATTTTTCATGTTTGTTGGCCTACACGCTCTGATATAACCAATAAAGGTTCGCCTTAGGTTGAAAGGGCGTGCCTCGGCTTAAGAGGCTTTAATCCCCTACTAACAAACAAACTGTCAGTCGAAGAAGTCACTCATTTTCTTCTATTTTAGTATTTCAAGTTACGTTGGCCGTTCATTAGTTATGTCCCATGCGGAACGTCTCAATGGTCGGTAACTAAAGCAATGGTCTGACTGGTGTTTTTGCCGTGACTATAAGCAGTCTCACTATGGTAATCATGTCAGTAACTAAAGCGATGGTCAGGCTGGAATCACAGACTTTTATCCGTGCATGTTTTCTCATTGACTCAATGAAAACGCTTAGGAATATTGAGACAGGCTGGGATCGAAGATAGTGGTTGGAGTCGTTAAGAGGTCTCTCTCTCTCTCGCTGGCATGTGACGTCTCTGGCGCTTAGGGCAGCAACAAATGCGTACCACTCTTCTCTATTCTTGGTTGTCCTCTGTATTCTGTTCCAGCTACGGTTAATTTCTTTCAATTCCTTTTCTACTGTTTTTCTCCAGGTCGTTTTCGGTCTTCCACGTTTTCGTTTACCCTCTAGTGTCTATCTTAGTGCAGTTTTCGTGATAGAGTTGATCCATGCGTATCACATGTGCGATCCATCTCCAGCGTATCCTTTGGATAATAGTGCTCATTTTATCTTCTATTGACACTCTGCAAGCAGTTCTTGTTTAGAAATAGTATTTGGCCAGAACACGCGTAAGATCTTTCGCAGACAAGTTACATGGAAGGTGGAGAGTTTGGATATATCTTGTTCTATCATTCTCCAGCATCCCCCTCTCTCTCTCTCTCTCTCCAGCCAGTGACGCCACTGTCGCTTAGAGCAGCAACAAACGCACACAAAGAAATAACAAGAAAATATATGCAAGACTTTCCCGTCACCATCAAATCACACAGGTACTAGAATTCAGATATCTGGGCGTCCGAGTGGTTACCGGGGCCCAAATTGAGGTGTAAAGAATAGAACCACAGTTACCTGCCTTGCATGTCGTAAGAGGCGACTAAGGAGGTTGGGCGTGGGGCTAGCTCCCCCACACCGTAAAAAACACTAGATGGCTACAGAACGGAGAGCGAACCAAGTAAACGCTGGCTGAAACCGGACACATCACCAGAGCTCCAAATGGTGCTGAAGATGTGACGCAAAACACACCAATGCTAAGGCTGCATTAATCAGATTTTCACATAAATAGATTTTATGGGGAAGTCTGGTACATCGGTCTGGGCGGTGATCGCGAGAGAGATATATCTGGGAAGTATTCTCACAGAAGATGGTAAAATGGACAGAAAAATCAAGACTAGATACCAAAAGGCCAATTCAGTGACATTCCTGCTGTGCCTACTGCTCAAACAGCCAAACATAGACATCGCAGTGCTACAGCGACAACTGATAAATTGCATATTTCTACCAACTCTCTGTTATCAATGTCAAACATGGTCACTAATTAAATCCCAAGAGAGAAAGATCACTACATGTGACATGAACTGTTTAAGAAAAGCTGTCAATGTTATAAGATGGGATAGATTGATAAATGAGAACATTAGAAATGCCTAGTTGGAATCACACCATGCATCCAACATATTAGAAGATAACAAATAAAATGGTTCGGTCATCTAATGAGAATGAAACCAGATCTACTACCATCTTGCACCTATAACAACCGTCAATCCAGAGCATGAGGAAGACCAAGAACCAGATGGATAGATAAAAAAGGAACCCTTTCATACCTTGTGGTATATAGGGCAATACAGTGTTAGGCCTGTATTATTTATTGACCGTCGGCCCACGTTGGGTGATGTGGTCAGCATCACGCCGGCCGCCTTTACTTTCCTAGAGCATGTCTGGTGCCCAGTTGAGGCTGGGTCGACCTGAGAGCCGTCGCGGTCGGGAAAAATTTCACGCACACTGCTGGAGTTGAACCCGGACCACCAGCCTTGAGAAGCGAGTTCACTAACAACTACGCTACCGCGGCTCTCCGATGGATAGATAATATCACATATATCCTGCGACATCAAAGACTAACAACTACAGATAACTCCATGAGTATAATTCGCCTAAAGTGTAGAGACAGGAACAGTGAGATGAAACTAGGTGGAGGTACTGGCACAGACAGGATCTCTCTGGATCACCTAAAGACCGATGTACCAGATCTCTCCCTAAATTCATTCATGTGGAAATCTGATTTATGCAGCCTTATCATGGGTGGGTTTCGTCACATCTTCAGCGCCATTTGGAGCTCTGGTGCTTTATCCTTCGGCGATGTGTCTGGATTCAGCCAACGTTTACTTGGTTCGCTCTCCGTTAGCCTTTGGCAGTCCCCAGCCGTCCTGCAAGGCAGCAGGTTAACTTCTACACATTTAGGACACGTGCATCCGATTTCAGCCAAACCTCCTTAATCGCCTCTTACGACATGCGTGGCAGGTAACAGTGGTTCTACTCTTACAACCCAAATTTGGGCCCCGGTAACCATCCGTGGCGAGACAGGGATCTGAGAAACCACCTTCAATTTTGTCCCAGGACACGCAGGAATCAGGACTAATGAATGAGCTGATAGACAGGCTGGAATGGCTACGATATCGGAGGAGCTGCATTGGACCGAAATGATATTTTTAACGCATTGAGAGTATTTCACAACAAAGAAGATTCAGGGTTGTGAATCCCAGTCGCTGATCAGATTGAGAACGAAGGGTGTCGACATTGGTACAGCACCGAAAAGAAAAACATACAGATATACAAAAAGATTTGATTAATCAATATCGAACTGGCATGTTGGGCCGCTGCTGAATTTGTTGAGGCGGAGATCAGAGCATCTTTGAACATGTTCAGAGTGCTATGATCTTCCTCTTTTTGCGTTCGTTCTTTACGACCAATTTTAATCACTCTTTGTGATATGTTTGATCTTTACCAAGAACGTGTATACGTTGCACATTGGTAACAGTGGTTCTATTCTTTACACCCCAAATTTGGGCTCCGGTAACCACTCGGGTGAGTGCTATGATGATAGTCCTCTTATAACTGAACTGGCGTGTTGGGTTATTGGACGCTGCTGGATTTGTTGAGGTGGAGATTGGAGCACCTATGGACATGCTATGCTTGGGGTCTCTGTAGCTAAGTAGTTAAACCCTTTGCCTTGTGAGTCGGGTGGTGGCTCGAACCGAAAAGCGCTGTTCTGTTAACGAGTGCAGTTTTCCAGAGACACCTAGGATTGTTGCTGGAGCACGGAGTTCGTGCTTTGTGCAATACTCTCGCAGGTGGCGTGCCATTTCTGTGGAGAGGGACCGAGCCATATGGGGTACAATCCGATGCAATGAAGTCAATCCTTCGGCTTTAAAACCTTTTATGCTATGATGATAGTCCTCATATAACAGGTATTGAGTGGTTACCGGGGCCCAAATTTGGGGTGCAAAGAATAGAACACTGTTACCACACGATGTCATAAGAGGTGACTAAGGAGGTTTGGCTGAAATCGGATGCACATGTCCTAAACGTAGAAATATATGCGTTTAGGGCCTACCAAACCAATGTGCAACGATACACGTTCTTGGCAAAGATCAAACATATCACAAAGAGTGATTAAAATTGAGTCGAAAGAAACGAACGCAAAGAAGATATAAAAGGTAACTACAGATGCAACATACATGGCACAGGATAGAAAACTGAAACTCCCCACAACAACAAACACAATTATTAAAGTTACAAGAAAGTTAGTTTTATTCACTGCAGTAAAATTCAAGAATACAAAAAAACAGTCAAAAAATATTTAAAAAACAATGAAGTACAACTGTTATAATTAGACAAATCAAGCAGAAAAGATATGGCCGCACACACAAATGGGATGTATAGACAAATATGTGAGATCAAATACTCAAAATGTGGCACTCAATAACATACATAACACTTCTAAAAAATTTACAACTTCCATATAGGGTACAACATTTGACAAATAATATTCAACAAAAATATATTTAATAAAAACCACTTGTAGATGTGTACAATATATGTTAAACATTGTACAATATATGTAATGTAGACTGTATGTGAAAGATGAGAAAGCAGCCGAATAGAATCTTTGTATTTGGAAATAATAAAAAATATGATAGTTGATGACTATGGTGTGGTAAAATGAGTAAGATAGTTATTTACACTGATGGTTCAGCCATTTGCCAACAACGATGTTTGTGGGCTTTTTTCAGCATGCTCAGCAAGACAAATAATAAGAGAGGCCAGTGGGGCCTCTGTGACAAGCCTAACAAGCTGACAGTGGTATAATCTAATTTATGCTCATAGGATTATGAAGATATTTCAAGCATTGGTAAATAGGGCTCCCTCCACATTAGCCTACCTTATCATGGTTGGAGGGTTTGTGTGTCTATACGATCCTTCAGGCTATGTCGGCGGGAGTCTAACACCTGACAATTCTAACCTAGCTGAACAGACTGGAGGTGAATGGTTGGACCAAAGGGCGGGGTGCAGGATGGGGAATCATAAGGTGACAGCACATGGTTGGCATCTCATAGCTGCTCTCATTTTTCATACTCAGTGACTCCATGAGTATGATTCGTAAAGTCGAACAGGAATAGTAAAACGAAACTTGGTGGAAGTTCTGGTACAGACAGTGATCAAAGAAATCACCATTTTCTTCTCTGACCACACAGGAGTCAGAGGTAATGAACAAGCTGATAGATTGGCTGGCTCTGCTACCATATCAGAAGGAGCTGCAATGGACCGAAATGACATTCTTAATGTATTGAGAGAATCTTTCCGAACAGAGAAGTTTCAGGGTTGTGAGTCCCATTCGCTGATCAGACTGAGAGAGAAGGGTGTCGATATTGGTGCAGCCAGAAAAGAACAACATACCAAATATGCACAAATATTGATTAATCAAAATCAAACTTGTGCGTTGAGTCTGCTGAATGCTGTTGGATCTAAATAAAGAAGAGCTGGAGGGAGCTGCAAGAGATACAGGGTGTTCAAGATTAAAGCAGCCCCATTGACAAATGGGAAATTGCCAGATAATCTATCGTTTTGTTGATGTACTATTTAAACCGGTTCTGACTAGCTGTCCCTACGTCATTTGTTCATTTGCCCCTTCCCTACAATTACATCCGTCAAACCTTGCCCAACTCTAAACTGAACCTTCTCATTTTCAT
>JADZMA010001420.1:0-19605 GCA_020796225.1 Arion vulgaris
AACATGGCTGACCAAATTTTAACATAGCCTGGGAGCACAAGAGGCTCCAGATGACTGGCAGAGAGCTATTATAGTCCCAATATGGAAGAAAAAGGAGACAAAGAGAGTGAAAAATACAGGGGTTCTCTCTTTTGGGCCATATAGGAAAAATGTTTGCAAAATATTGGAGCGAAGAGCAAGACATATATTAGAGCCCCAGTTAAGCAATGCTAGTTTGGTTTAGGAGGTAAGAGCTGCACAGACGCAATATTACACTAAGACAGATCTGCGAACAAACAATTGAATACAATCAAAGTAACAGCTTATATTTATAGACCAAGAAAAGGCATTTAATAGAGTAAACAGGTGCAAACTATGGAAGATCCTTGAAGAATATGCGTCCAGGGACAACTATTAGGTAATATCATGGCCTTATATCAAGAAAGCCAAAGTACAGTAAGAACAACAGAAGGAATGACCGACTGGTTCTCCATTACATCAGGTGTTAGACAAGGTTGTGTCCTCTCACCACTACTCTTTATTGCATATATGGATAAAATAACTCAAGAGTCAAATTCAGATAATGATGAAATAAATGAACTGCTGTTTGCAGATGATCAGTGCTTGATACATCAAAATGAACAAGATCTACAACATCATATTGACACCTTGAACAAAAATTGTAAAAATCATGACATGAAAATCAACAACACTAAAACAGAAATAATGAATATGGAAGAAAACATAATAATCTAGACATCCATGTCAATATGCTAAAATAAACCAAGTGAAGAATTCAAATACTTAGGAAGCATATTCACAGAAGACGGAAAAATGGATAGCGAGATAGAGCTAGAGTACAAAAACAAATGCTGTAACCTACCAGCTAGCCATTGTTAAGGCACCCAACAATTTCACAGGCAACAGATGATCAACAGCATTTTTATACCTACTTTGTGTTACAGAGCCAAACATGGACATTGAGCAAAGCGCAGTCACAAAAATAACTACATGTGAAATGCGTTGCCTGCGAAAAGTTACCAATAACACAAGAAGACAGAATAACCAACATCAGCATAAGAAAGAAAGTTGGCACACAACCGTGCTTGAATTACATAGATAAACAAAGAATGAAGTGGTTTGGCACTTAATAAGAATGCATCCAAACTCCACAGTATACAAGTCTTCTACAACAGAACATCAGAATTTTCATCCAAGGGAATGTGTTGTGTTATGTTTGTCTGTGTGTCGTAGATGACTAAATGAGCCGATACGGGCTTGAAATGTTCTTGTACAGTGTGGGCAAGGTATACTTGCACTTGGGAGTTTTACTGCCTTTCTATTTTGACGTTTTTGTTCCATCCATGCTATTCTACCTGCCTCAGACCGAGGACCATGTCGAAGAATGTCCGCAGGCTGATCTGTCTTGAGCAACATTCTCCCAGTTGTTGAATCTTTGCCAAAGATTTCATTGAGTTCTTGAGTGTATCTTTGAATCGCTTTTTCAGCCCCTGTGAGCGTTTACCGCTATGCAGCTCACCATAAAAGAGTCGTTTGGGTATTCTGCAAAATGGCATTCGGCCGCACTGCCCATCTTGACTGGGACTGCATCAAGATTGTATAGACGCTGTGGGAAAGCTCTTTCAGACCTCTGTATCTGGATCATATCCTGCCATTTGATGTTTCATTATTTTTCTAAGGCAGACTGTGTGAAAGTAGTTTAGCTTCCTTGCAATTTCTATGATAGCCTATGCCTCTCGGCACGACACCTGATGATAATGATGACTTTCTTATTGGCCTTGATTCTACAAATATTTATGTCTTAAACCATTCTTTCAATGTAGTGTATGTAACATTGGATATAAATTTAAAAATTGATTTGTTATCTCCAGCAAACTACCGATAACTTCAGGAGTATTGTCAAACTTGCCTTCCATATTGGCTATGCTCAGCAGTAGACGACTAAAATGGTTGGGGCTTGTGAGAAGAATGGAAACTTATCGCAAACCAAAACAAATGTTGTTCTGTGAAGTTTTGGAGGGGAAGAGGTACCAGGGCAGACCACTGCTCAGATATAAAGATGTCTGCAAGCCTCAATGAAAATCTTTTCTATAGGTCCCAGCACATGGGAAAAACTAGCTGATGACAGAGTTGTGTAAGAAGCCAAATTGCGAAATGGTGCAGACTTTTTAGAAGAGACTTGTATGAGCTGAAAGACAAAGAAAACGAAAACTCAGAAGTTGTCACAGTAAAACGCCCAACTGACCGTCTGTAAAGACGAAAAGGCCATATATATTGTCCCAAAAGAAAAATCATTTGTAAACAATTATTTAATGATGTGATTTTAGAAACATAAAAACCAAACATTATAGTAACACTTCTGAACAGTTGTACTGTAGAGTGATATCATATCTAATTTGGTTATATGACAGATTGTCAGAACTGAGACAATGTCAGACTTTCAGATGTGTATCGTCCGTGTGGTGTCGGGCCAGCAAGGAAGAAAGATAGTACCACCGAAACCTACAATGCATGTTTTAAGAGGCGATAAATGTAAGCATTAGGATGCTACCTAGTAAATAAAAGCAGCGCAGAAATCGGATGTGCTGGTCTACTTGTAGTCGCATAACTGGCACAACGAACAATCGCTCTTAGGCTAAGATGACATACAAGTTACACAGAGTGGTTGACAGGTGATCGATATGGAACGCTTTGAAAAGAAGATGTGTATTAACAAGAAATAGGTTGTACATTCTAAAATAAAAACTGAAGAAACAGATTTAAATCAAATATGGTATACGTATAAACAATTATGACACTCTACTGAGACAACACAGAAGTAGATGTCGAGTAACGGACAAGACAAAGACAGTAATATACTTGAAAATTTATATCCATGTTTTTTCATTCAATATGATATCTATGTTGAGATAATTTCTCATTCCAATATGATATCTATGTTGAGATAATTTCTCATTCCAATATGATATCTATGTTGAGATAATTTCTCATTCCAATATGATATCTATGTTGAGATATTTTCTCATCCCGATATGAAATCTATGTTGAGATAATTTCTCATTCCAATATGATATCTATGCTGCGCCATTATTTAATTATATTATTTATCTTGTCTTTTGTGATCTTAATCTATGCATCGCTCTATCAATGTTCTCAAAGTTTCCTCTGTTTTTCTTTTGGGATTTTCAATATCTAACCATACTGATATTATCTTCATTGTGTGAGATATAAACACTAGAGATATACATCAATATCTTAACCATACTGATATTATCTTCATTGTGTGAGATAGAAACACTAGAGATGTACATCAATATCTTAACCATACTGATACTATCTTCATTGTGTGAGATAGAAACACTAGAGATGTACATCAATATCTTAACCATACTGATATTATCTTCATTGTGTTAGATAGAAACACTAGAGATGTACATCAATATCTTAACCATACTGATACTATCTTCATTGTGTGAGATAGAAACACTAGAGATGTACATCAATATCTTAACCATACTGATATTATCTTCAGTGTGTGAGATAGAAACACTAGAGATGTACATCAATATCTTAACCATACTGATATTATCTTCATTGTAGAGATAGAAACACTAGAGATGTACATCAATATCTTAACCATACTGATATATCTTCATTGTTTAGATAGAAACACTAGAGATGTACATCAATATCTTAACCATACTGATATTATCTTCAGTGTGTGAGATAGAAACACTAGAGATGTACATCAATATCTTAACCATACTGATACTATCTTCATTGTGTGAGATAGAAACACTAGAGGTGTACATCAATATCTTAACCATACTGATATTATCTTCATTGTGTGAGATAGAAACACTAGAGATGTACATCAATATCTACCATACTATATTATCTTCAGTGTGTGAGATAGAAACACTAGAGATGTAAATGGCTATATGAATCAACAAGAACTGTTTATGTTTATTTAGGACAAATTACTACAATAATAAACACACACACACACAGACGCATGCACAAACACACATACTGACACACGCATATATGCAAAAGTAATGTTATAATTACAGGATCCTCCTACCATTGTTCCTCTTCCTCTGGCGGTTTGGTGGTCTGTGACCTGTAAGACAAAGGTGACAGTCGATAATTTGACAAATAAGTCAATTATTGTTCAAATTTAACAAACTACGAACGTTTAGGACATAAGATAACAATGCGATCATACATGCTTTTTGTTTATTATCCTCTTATTATTGTGATATTAACCTATACGTTCTACTATAGAATATCTCATTTAGACATGCAAATTAACAGACTCTGAGCTGTCCGTTTTTGTTTAGTTATGCGTTTAAATGCATATAATATATATTAACTAATGCAACACATATCATTCATAAATAATTAACAAGAAATAAATTATTTATGTTACAGATATCTAATCTATTTGATTAAAGCATGCTTTTTGTTCTTATTTTCTGTGTTCGTCGTTATGAATTAATGCATGGTTAGAGAGCCTGATATGGAGCTTTTGACGATTTTTGCTGAAAGCCTGCTTACTTTCTACAGTGTCCCTAGCTATGACTATAAGTGTTAATTCTTTGTGGGCTACTTAACTAGATCAGTTCTGCATAATTTTCTCTTATTTTTTAATTTTTTAATTTGTGTCTTCAAAACATCGAAATATTTAGAAGTTACAAATTGCTTGATTCTTCTTTCTTCTTCACTTCTCAACTCCTAACGGAGCATAGGTCTTCAACAAACTTCTTCCAACTATTCTTCTCTCTTTCCATCTCTTCAATTCGTTCCATGTTTTACCTATCCTTCTGGGTGGTTCTGGTCTGGAAATTGTTTTCGCTGTTTTCATATTAATGTAGAAATTGTATAATAATTTTTAAGATTACGACTTGGAAGACAAGAAAAATTAGTTTTTAAAAATATGTCAAAGCGTTGCCAAAACTATATAAAATGCCAAACAAGCACACAATTTCAAATCCCAGGGCTTTTAATCTAATGAATATAAATGAATTCTGTTTTCACTCTAAGGTGGCAATTGTAATATCTAAAATATTACACAGGCTTTGGATATATTAAATTACATTTAAAATAAATTTGTGGGTAAACACGCACCAACATTAGGTCATTAAAAGCTTTTGGCTGCTCTAAAATATAAATTATACGTCATTTCTAAAAATTATGTGTGCAATTATTTCGATATATATGTACCAAAATCAGCATTAAAATTTGTTAGATTATATGTCAATCAGCATGTAAAATTTTTGATATATATTACACAATCAGCATGCACAATTTGTTAGATATATATCACACAATCAGCATGCACAATTTGTTAGATATATATGCACACAATCAGCATGTACAATTTGTTAGATATATATGCACAGAATCAGCATGCACAATTTGTTAGATATATATGTACACAATCAGCAAGTACAATTTGTTAGATATATATGCACACAATCAGCATGTACAATTTGTTAGATATATATGTACACAATCAGCATGCACAATTTGTTCGATATATATGCACACAATCAGCATGTAAAATTTGTTAGATATATATGTACACAATCAGCATGTAAAATTTGTTCGATATATATGCACACAATCAGCATGTAAAATTTGTTAGATATATATGCACACAATCAGCATGCACAATTTGTTAGATATATATGCACACAATCAGCATGTAAAATTTGTTAGATATATATGCACACAATCAGCATGTATAATTTGTTAGATATATATGCACACAATCAGCATGTATAATTTGTTAGATATATATGCACACAATCAGCATGTAAAATTTGTTAGATATATATGCACACAATCAGCATGTAAAATTTGTTAGATATATATGCACACAATCAGCATGTATAATTTGTTAGATATATATGCACACAATCAGCATGTAAAATTTGTTCGATATATATGCACACAATCAGCATGTATAATTTGTAGTGCCTATCTATTCTCAGAGCTGAGACTTTGCAATTTGAATGTTAGTTTCAAATTTTCAGATCAGAAACCTTAATACCAGCCTACAGCTCTCTTCTCCAGGTCTGTCTAGACCTTTCCTTACTCTTCTTTTACTGCGGGTTCCAAAATACTGCCTGTCTTGCAATGCTTCCGCTCGGATTTCGCAGTGTATGTCCTATCCATCGCCAATTTCTCTTCCCTAGCTTATTCTCCACTGGTATATGTTTAGTTCTTTCTACAAGTTCCCCGTTCGTAATCTTATAATACCATCTTAGTCCCTCTATTCTATGTAAACATCAATTTATGAAGGTCTGTAGTTTTCTGGTGGTTTCTTTTGTCGTCTTCCATGTTTTCGAGCCATAGAACAGCACTCACATTTTATTAACAAATTCTCAGTTTGCGTTAGTTTTGATCTCTTTTGACTTCCATATCTTATACCATAACACACACACACACGTATACACAAGCAAACACACATACACAGACTTGACAGTTGTCAAGTACATAAACCATGAAACTCATTGTTAAACGACAAACACAATAACGGGCTTACTTTATCTCACACAGAGATCTGTACTTATCTGCACATCTGCGGTCATTAAATTCTTTATTACGTGTTCGAATTAAACAGTGCTCATCTGTAGATAAAGATATAACAAGATGTTTGTTTTTCAAATAGATAACACCAGCACCAAACACAATCTATCCATTCATCCATTCATCCATTCATCCATTCATCTATATATCCATCCACCCATCCATCAATCCGTCCCTCCCTCCCTCCCTCCCTCCCTCCTCCCTGTCTGTCCGTCCGTCTGTTCGTCTGTCCATCTGTCTGTTCGTCTGTCCGTCTGTCCGTCCGCTGTCAGTCCGTTAGTCCATCCGTTCGTCCACCCATCCGCCCGCCCTTCCGTTCGTCCGTCCGTCCGTCCGTCTGTCTGTCTGTCTGTCTGTCTATCTATCTGTCTATCTGTTTAATTGAATATCATTATATCTGACAATATATCGATTACTCCCCCTGTATATATATCTATTTGTCCTTCAGTCTATATATATATTTGCCCTCAGTCTATATCTCTACTTGCCCTCGGTCTATATATCTATTTGTCCATCAGTCTATATATCTATTTGTCCCTTAGTCTATATATCTATTTGTCTCTCAGTCTATATAAACATCAATGATATCACATCAGAATATTTACCATTGTCTCTCAGTCTATATAAACATCAATGATATCACATCAGAATATATTTACCATTGTCTCTCAGTCTATATAAACATCAATGATATCACATCAGAATATATTTACCATTGTCTCTCAGTCTATATAAACATCAATGATATCACATCAGAATATATTTACCATTGTCTCTCAGTCTATATAAACATCAATGATATCACATCAGAATATATTTACCATTGTCTCTCAGTCTATATAAACATCAATGATATCACATCAGAATATATTTACCATTGTCTCTCAGTCTATATAAACATCAATGATATCACATCAGAATATATTTACCATTGTCTCTCAGTCTATATAAACATCAATGATATCACATCAGAATATATTTACCATTGTCTCTCAGTCTATATACACATCAATGATATCACATCAGAATATATTTACCATTGTCTCTCAGTCTATATACACATCAATGATATCACATCAGAATATATTTACCATTGTCTCTCAGTCTATATAAACATCAATGATATCACATCAGAATATATTTACCATTGTCTCTCAGTCTATATAAACATCAATGATATCACATCAGAATATATTTACCATTGTCTCTCAGTCTATATAAACATCAATGATATCACATCAGAATATATTTACCATTGTCTCTCAGTCTATATAAACATCAATGATATCACATCCGAATATATTTACCATTGTCTCTCAGTCTATATAAACATCAATGATATCACATCCGAATATATTTACCATTGTCTCTCAGTCTATATAAACATCAATGATATCACATCAGAATATTTACCATTGTCTCTCAGTCTATATAAACATCTATGATATCATATCAGAATATATTTACCATTGTCTCTCAGTCTATATAAACATCAATGATATCACATCAGAATATATTTACCATTGTCTCTCAGTCTATATAAACATCAATGATATCACATCAGAATATATTTACCATTGTCTCTCAGTCTATATAAACATCAATGATATCACATCAGAATATATTTACCATTGTCTCTCAGTCTATATAAACATCAATGATATCACATCAGAATATATTTACCATTGTCTCTCAGTCTATATAAACATCAATGATATCACATCAGAATATATTTACCATTGTCTCTCAGTCTATATAAACATCAATGATATCACATCAGAATATATTTACCATTGTCTCTCAGTCTATATAAACATCAATGATATCACATCAGAATATATTTACCATTGTCTCTCAGTCTATATAAACATCAATGATATCACATCAGAATATATTTACCATTGTCTCTCAGTCTATATAAACATCAATGATATCACATCAGAATATATTTACCATTGTCTCTCAGTCTATATAAACATCAATGATATCACATCAGAATATATTTACCATTGTCTCTCAGTCTATATAAACATCAATGATATCACATCAGAATATATTTACCATTGTCTCTCAGTCTATATACACATCAATGATATCACATCAGAATATATTTACCATTGTCTCTCAGTCTATATAAACATCAATGATATCACATCAGAATATATTTACCATTGTGCCAATTGTCTGGTTGACCTGGACCCCATTGATGTTCCTTTGAAATAGCTTTGCCAGATATCCAATGCCACTGACCCTCTACATCCTTGTCTGTACCTCCAAGCCAGACTATGTATTCTATGTCAGGTAAAGAGAGAGAATATGAATATGTGTTCTATGTCAGGTAAAGAGAGAATATGAATATGTGTTCTATGTCAGGTTGTAACAGAGTTGAACTGTTACTTAGGGAATATGGTCAGAGGTCAACCGACTTACATTCTTCGGTGTCCTTGGCCAATTAATTAACAAATAAACTACTTGTTTACCAGACATACTACTACTGACATACTACTACAGACATACTACTACTGACATACTACTACTGACATACTACTACAGACATACTACTACTGACATACTTATACAGACATACTACTACTGACATACTACTACAGACATACTACTACTGACATACTACTACATACATACTACTACTGACATACCTACACTACTGAACGCACTATACGACACTACTACTGACATACTACTACTGACATACTACTACTGACATACTACTACTGACATACTACTACAGACATACTACTACTGACATACTACTACAGACATACTACTACAGACATACTCACTACTACACTACATACACTACAGACATACTACTACATGACATACTCACTACTGACATACTACTACTGACATAACTACTACAGACATACTACTACTGACATACTACTACTAGACATACTACTACAGACATACTACTGACATACTCTGATACCTCAGACCTACACTGACATACTACTACAGACACATACTACTACATGACATACTACTACGACTACTACACTGACATACTACACTGACATACTACTACTGACATACTACTACAGACATACTACTACTGACATACTACGCATACTACAGACATACTACTACGACATACCACTACTGACATACTCGACTACTCTACATACTCGACATACCTACGACATACTACTACAGACATACTACTACAGACATACTACTACTGACATACTACTACTGACATACTACTACTGACATACTACTACTGACATACTACTACTGACATACTACTACTGACATCACTCTGACATACTACTACTGACATACACTACTGACATACCCTGACATGACATACTCACTACTGACATACTACTACGACATACTACTACTGACATACTCACTACTGACTATACTACTACTCTGACATACTACTACAGACCATTACTCAGCTAACTACTGACATACTACTACTGACATACTACTACGACTACTACTGCACTACTGACATACTACTACTGACATACTACTACTGACATACTACTACTGACATACTACTACTGACATACTACTACTGACCACTATGCTACTACAGACATACTACACGACATACTACTACTGACATACTACTACTGACATACTACTACAGACATACTACTACTGACTGGTAGAGTACTCATATTCAAGTGAGTGATTTATCCTGTGGAATTAGACGTCGCCCGGTTAAGACAAGTATCTCGAGCACAGAGTAGGGGCTGCTGAGTAGTTTTAGGTATTACACAGATAAGATTTACAGAGAGAAGGGCAATCAAGAAAGATACCAAGAGAGAGGACCGTTTTTGTGTTAAAGATGTAGAGACTATATGAGGAGATGAGAAAAGATACGAAAGAGAGGGCCGTTTTTTTCGACTGTGTAACTGATTTATACGTTGTGATAGTAGTGTGTACCCACAACGGAGGATTCTTGAACATTGCGTTAATAATTTGAGTTGCTGAACTAGTGTGATAATTGATTTATACGTTGTGATCGTAGTTTGTACCCACAACCGAGGATTCTTGAACATTGCGTTAATAACTTGAGTTGCTGAACTAGTGTGATAATTGATTTATACATTGTGATCGTAGTTTGTACGACCAAGCCGTGGCCCCTAATCATCCGACCTCTTACAGAGAGAAGCACACCGTCATGAAGACACCTCTAGGTAATAAGCTCTTGTGAAAATCATGTGTTATCTAATCAAATTAAGACTGATGACATATGAAAATCATGTGTTATCTAATCAAATTAAGACTTATGACATATGAAAATCATGTGTTATCTAATCAAATTAAGACTGATGACATATGAAAATCATGTGTTATCTAATCAAATTAAGACTGATGACATATGAAAATCATGTGTTATCTAATCAAATTAAGACTGATGACATATGAAAATCATGTGTTATCTAATCAAATTAAGACTGATGACATATGAAAATCATGTGTTATCTAATCAAATTAAGACTGATGACATATGAAAATCATGTATTTATCTAATCAAATTAAGACTGATGACATATGAAAATCATGTGTTATCTAATCAAATTAAGACTGATGACATATGAAAATCATGTGTTATCTAATCAAATTAAGACTGATGACATATGAAAATCATGTGTTATCTAATCAAATTAAGACTGATGACATATGAAAATCATGTGTTATCTAATCAAATTAAGACTGATGACATATGAAAATCATGTGTTATCTAATCAAATTAAGACTGATGACATATGAAAATCATGTGTTATCTAATCAAATTAAGACTGATGACATATGAAAATCATGTGTTATCTAATCAAATTAAGACTGATGACATATGAAAATCATGTGTTATCTAATCAAATTAAGACTGATGACATATGAAAATCATGTGTTATCTAATCAAATTAAGACTGATGACATATGAAAATCATGTGTTATCTAATCAAATTAAGACTGATGACATATGAAAATCATTGTATTATCTAATCAAATTAAGACTGATGACATATGAAAATCATGTGTTATCTAATCAAATTAAGACTGATGACATATGAAAATCATGTGTTATCTAATCAAATTAAGACTGATGACATATGAAAATCATGTGTTATCTAATCAAATTAAGACTGATGACATATGAAAATCATGTGTTATCTAATCAAATTAAGACTGATGACATATGAAAATCATGTGTTATCTAATCAAATTAAGACTGATGACATATGAAAATCATGTGTTATCTAATCAAATTAAGACTGATGACATATGAAAATCATGTGTTATCTAATCAAATTAAGACTGATGACATATGAAAATCATGTGTTATCTAATCAAATTAAGACTGATGACATATGAAAATCATGTGTTATCTAATCAAATTAAGACTGATGACATATGAAAATCATGTGTTATCTAATCAAATTAAGACTGATGACATATGAAAATCATGTGTTATCTAATCAAATTAAGACTGATGACATATGAAAATCATGTGTTATCTAATCAAATTAAAACTGATGACATATGAAAATCATGTGTTATCTAATCAAATTAAGACTGATGACATATGAAAATCATGTGTTATCTAATCAAATTAAGACTGATGACATATGAAAATCATGTGTTATCTAATCAAATTAAGACTGATGACATATGAAAATCATGTATTTATCTAATCAAATTAAGACTGATGACATATGAAAATCATGTGTTATCTAATCAAATTAAGACTGATGACATATGAAAATCATGTGTTATCTAATCAAATTAAGACTGATGACATATTAGAAGTGTGCGGGTATAGTAATTATTTTAAGTTAGTTGCTAGAAATTGTAAGAATTCAATTTGGAGGTAGAATTCCTCCAATTTCTTTCTTTGTTTGTTTTTGATATTCACTAGCCATTGAGTTACTCTAATTTTATCAAACTTTCGAGAACGATACTTGTGTGCTTCTTGGATTCATATCAGTCCAGAGAGTCTGTATGTGAAATTTTCCTTAATTTTGTTACAATAAAATTCGTCTACGTTGAGAGACGGCCTTGTGTATGATTAATGTTAGTCGGTTGTCATGTGTGAGACTTAGCGTCAGACTATATTGTACGAGCGTTGTTTCTTCGCATTCTTGTCTTGTTCTTCTGTTCTTCTAACTATCCGAGGAGTAGTTTGCCAATGATAACACCCTAGACTGCTACATGGTAAAGAGAGAGAGAGAACATGAATATGTGTTCTATGTCAGGTAAAGAGAGAATATGAATATGTGTTCTATGTCAGGTAAAGAGAGAGAGAATATGAATATGTGTTCTATGTCAGGTAAAGAGAGAGAGAGAATATGAATATATGTTCTATGTCAGGTAAAGAGAGAGAACATGAATATGTGTTCTATGTCAGGTAAAGAGAGAGAGAATATGAATATGTGTTCTATGTCGGGTAAAGAGAGAGAGAGAATATGAATTTATGTTCTATGTCAGGTAAAGAGAGAGAACATGAATATATGTTCTATGTCAGGTAAAGAGAGAGAGAGAATATGAATATGGGTTCTATGTCAGGTAAAGAGAGAGAGAATATGAATATGTCTTCTATGTCAGGTAAAGAGAGAGAGAACATGAATATGTGATCTATGTCAGGTAAAGAGAGAGAGAACATGAATATGTGATCTATGTCAGGTAAAGAGAGAGAGAACATGAATATATGTTCTATGTCAGGTAAAGAGAGAGAGAACATTAATATGTGTTCTATGTCAGGTAAAGATAGAGAACATGTATATGTGTTCTATGGCAGGTAAAGAGAGAGAACATGAATATGATATCTATGTCAGGTAAAGAGAGAACATGAATATATGTTATATATCAGGTAAAGAGAGAGAACATGAATATGTGTTCTATGTCAGGTAAAGAGAGAACATGAATATGTGTTCTGTGTCAGATAAAGAGAGAGAACATGAATATGTGTTCTATGTCAGGTAAAGAGAGAGAGAATATGAATATGTGTTCTATGTCAGGTAAAGAGAGAGAACATGAATATGTGTTCTATGTCAGGTAAAGAGAGATAACATGAATATATGTTCTATATCAGGTAAAGAGAGAGAACATGAATATGTGTTCTATGTCAGGTAAAGAGAGAGAACATGAATATGTGTTCTATGTCAGATAAAGAGAGAGAACATGAATATGATATCTATGTCAGGTAAAGAGAGAGAGAATATGAATATGTGTTCTATGTCAGGTAAAGAGAGAGAACATGAATATGTGTTCTATGTCAGGTAAAGAGAGAGAACATGAATATGTGTTCTGTGTCAGGTAAAGAGAGAGAACATGAATATGATATCTATGTCAGGTAAAGAGAGAGAGAGAACATGAATATGTGTTCTGTGTCAGGTAAAGAGAGAGAATATGAATATGTGTTCTATGTCAGGTAAAGAGAGAGAATATGAATATGTGTTCTATGTCAGGTAAAGAGAGAGAACATGAATATGATATCTATGTCAGGTAAAGAGAGAGAGAATATGAATATGTGTTCTATGTCAGGTAAAGAGAGAACATGAATATGTGTTCTATGTCAGGTAAAGAGAGAGAACATGAATATGTGTTCTGTGTCAGGTAAAGAGAGAGAACATGAATATGTGTTCTGTGTCTGGTAAAGAGAGAGAGAGCATGAATATATGTTCTATGTCAGGTAAAGAGAGAGAACATGAATATGATATCTATGTCAGGTAAAGAGAGAGAGAATATGAATATGTGTTCTATGTCAGGTAAAGAGAGAACATGAATATGTGTTCTGTGTCAGGTAAGAGAGAGAACATGAATATGATATCGCTGTCAGGTAAAGAGAAGAAACATGAATATGTGTTCTATATCAGGTAAAAGAGAGAACATGAATATGTGTTCTGTGTCAGGTAAAGAGAGAGAACATGAATATGTGTTCTGTGTCAGGTAAAGAGAGAGAGAACATGAATATGTGTTCTGTGTCAGGTAAGAGAGAGACATGAATATGTGTTCTATGTCAGGTAAAGAGAGAGAATATGAATATGGGTTCTATGTCAGGTAAAGAGAGAACATGAATATGTGTTCTATGTCAGGTAAAGAGAGAGAACATGAATATATGTTCTATGTCAGGTAAAGAGAGAGAACATGAATATATGTTCTATGTCAGGTAAAGAGAGAGAGAATATGAATATATGTTCTATGTCAGGTAAAGAGAGAGAGAACATGAATATGTGGTCTATGTCAGGTAAAAAGAGAGAATATGAATATGTGTTCTATGTCAGGTAAAGAGAGAGAGAACATGAATATGTGGTCTATGTCAGGTAAAAAGAGAGAATATGAATATGTGTTCTATGTCAGGTAAAGAGAGAGAACATGAATATGAGATCTATGTCAGGTAAAGAGAGAGAATATGAATATGAGATCTATGTCAGGTAAAGAGAGAGAATATGAATATGAGATCTATGTCAGGTAAAGAGAGAACATGAATATGTGTTCTATGTCAGGTAAAGAGAGAGAGAACATGAATCCTCTAGTTATGTTTGTTTAACATGAACAATATAACTGTAGACATAAGTGAGGAGAGAATGTGTGGGGTAGAAGAAAAGATGACAAGAGAGACATACCAGCAGGACAAAATATGTATCAAAACAAATAGAAGAGAGAGAGGAGAGAGAGAAGATCAATAGAGGAGAACACGATTAGTATTGGAGACAAGATCAGGAGAAAGACGTGATCAGTAAATGACAATTTTGAGAAAACAAGAGGTCAAAGAGATCACGAGAGGATATAATAAAAAGAGAGATAGCTGAACATATGAATTAGAACAAATTGAACGAGGAAAACTATGAGATAACAAGAGATATAAATGAGTTATTGATATGAGAAATGTAGAATGATAGAATGAGTAGAACAGAAGTGATAAGAAAGTGCATTATGAGAGAATGTCTGGTGGGGAGAGAAAAAGGAGGTCATGAATGGGGAGAGAGGAACTCAGGAATACTGGGATAAAGTCAGGAGAGAAAACAGGTGGTTCAAATTGAAAGTGTCAGGAAGAAATTAGAAAAGAAATCAGAATAGAAGAAAGTGGAGATCATGAAATTAGATATAATTGTTGGGAGATAGAGATAAGGAAACAATTGTCAGAGAAATATGAGATAATGTGAAGAGACAGTAATTCGTTAGTAAACTGACGTCATGGTACCGCGAGCAGACATACATATGCTCAGCTTCTCCCTGTAGATATTGAAGCATGTACACATTGATGTGTATCGGGACACGTTGGTTACACATACTCTTCACTTTGTCCCTCAAGTATACATCTCTGCTTGTACAGCGTGTACACATTGATGTATGTCGGGACACCTTGGTTCACATACTCCTCACTTTGTCACTCGGGCATACAGCTCTGCTTGTACAGCGTGTACACATTGATGTAAGGCGGGACATGTTGGTTCACATACTCTTCACTTTGTCACTCAGACATACAGCTCAGCTTGTACAGCGAGTAATTATAAACTTATTACATTTCTGGTTAGACTTTAACATCAAATTTATTATTTTAGTTTAACAGACGGTCGCCAGATCAACCAAAGTACGTTCCACGTTAATCATCTTTAATTCCTCAACCATTGATGATGTTACTGGAAGCATGTCTGCTCTCTAATTTCCGCAAACACCAACATGTCCAGGAATGTAAGTGCACGTGAACCTCTGAAGGTTGAAAGCTTAGGTAGATACCACGTCCACCCATACCGTAGCAATCCACTAGCGACCTTCCGAAGTATCGACTGAGAGTTGTATACAACAACAATGACACCAGTAAATGAAGTTATAGAGAGTTATTGTAGGATACCACTTACGAAGTATCGACTGAGAGTCGTATACAACAACAATGACACCAGTAAATGAAGTTATAGAGAGCTATTGTAGGATACCACTTACGAATTATCGACTGAGAGTTGTATACAAAAACAATGACACCAGTAAATGAAGTTATAGAGAGTTATTGTAGGATACCACTTACGAATTATCGACTGAGAGTTGCATACAACAACAATGACACCAGTAAATGAAGTCATAGAGAGCTATTGTAGGATACCACTTACGAAGTATCGACTGAGAGTTGCATACAACAACAATGACACCAGTAAATGAAGTTATAGAGAGCTATTGTAGGATACCACTTACGAAGTATCGACTGAGAGTCGTATACAACAACAATGACACCAGTAAATGAAGTTATAGAGAGTTATTGTAGGATACCACTTACGAAGTATCGACTGAGAGTTGCATACAACAACAATGACACCAGTAAATGAAGTCATAGAGAGTTATTGTAGGATACCACTTACGAAGTATCGACTGAGAGTCGTATACAACAACAATGACACCAGTAAATGAAGTTATAGAGAGCTATTGTAGGATACCACTTACGAAGTATCGACTGAGAGTTGTATACAACAACAATGACACCAGTAAATGAAGTTATAGAGAGTTATTGTAGGATACCACTTACGAATTATCGACTGAGAATTGTATACAACAACAATGACACCAGTAAATGAAGTTATAGAGAGTTATTGTAGGATACCACTTACGAAGTATCGACTGAGTGTCGTATACAACAACAATGACACCAGTAAATGAAGTCATAGAGAGTTATTGTAGGATACCACTTACGAAGTATCGACTGAGAGTTGCATACAACAACAATGACACCAGTAAATGAAGTTATAGAGAGTTATTGTAGATACCACTTACAAAGTATCGACTGAGAGTTGCATACAACAACAATGACACCAGTAAATGAAGTTATAGAGTGTTATTGTAAGATACCACTACAAGTATCGACTGAGAGTTGCATACAACAACAATGACACCAGTAAATGAAGTTATAGAGAGTTATTGTAAGATACCACTTACAAAGTATCGACTGAGAGTTGTATACAACAACAATGACACCAGTAAATGAAGTCATATAGAGTTATTGTAAGATACCACTTACAAAGTATCGACTGAAAGTCTTATACAACAACAATGACCAGATTAACCAAAGTCACAGAGAGCTATTGTAGGACACCAGGAACGATCTAATCTACATCTTTGTACTGGAAGCAGTTGTATTGTATGATCTGAAACGCCCTCCATCGACTCGACCGCGTGCACTAGCTATGAGACCACAGGCTGACTTCTCACCAAGATGCACATCGGTATATACAGCAACCGCATCATCATCCTCACTTGCGTTATCTGCTATCAGATGCTTAATTGAGAGTTCAGCCTCTATTGCACAAAAAACAAATCTTCCAATCATAATGATAACAATTCGGAAGTTGGCCATGATAGCATATATCGGGCTCTATTTTTCATATTTTTGGTAGGGTCAAACTGTGGTCACCTGGTCAATTGTTCTACCAACTTGAGACATCACTAGAACAACAAACGCTCGACTCTCGTATACAAATATCAATAGTATTTTTCGCAGGCCATGTCTGATCTGCAGGTACCCATATTTATGAATTAGTTTGATCGATGGTATGACGGGAGCGTTAGGTAGAAAAGTTGAATAGCAAATACATATTAATGACAACAAAAATATTGATGACATGACAAATATTGATGACATAACAAATATTGATGACATGACACATATTGATGACATGATAACAAATATTGATGACATAATAGACAAATATTGATGACATGACAAATATTGATGACATGACAAATATTGATGACATGACAAATATTGATGACATGACAAATATTGATGACATGACAAATATTGATGACATGACAAATATTGATGACATAATAACAAATATTGATGACATAATAACAAATATTGATGACATCATGATGAAGCACATATGATGACATGAAAATTATCATGACAAATATTGATGACATGACAAATATTGATGACATAAATATATATATACAAATATGATGACATGACAAATATTATTACATACAATATATATGCATCTATATATATTATAATGACTAAATGGATTGGCATTGAAGAATGGAAACTTATGCATCAAAACAAATGTTTTCTTGAACTTTCGAGAGGAAGAGGACCAGTGAGACCACTGCTCAGATATAAATATGTCTCAAAGCCTCAATGAAAACTTTTCATAGGTCCAGCAATGGAAGGACTGTGATGCAGAGTTGTGGAAAGTCAAATGAGACAGGTGCAGTCTTTGAAAGACTTATATGACTGAACGACAAGAAAAAAGCGAAACTAGAGGTTCACAGGTAAAACACTTGCCATTGACAGGTTGTAAAGATCAAAATAGCCATATACAACATACACAACACAATATATATATATATAATATATATATATATATGTCTGTCGTCTATCTAGCATTCATCTATATACTATTTATCTAGATGTCTATCTGTAATCTACAACGTGCATACAATAATTATCTACCACCTTTCTAACTTACTTATCTCCATTTATCTATTCACAAAATAAAAAAAAAAGTTTAAAAAAAAAAAAAACTAACTTTTTAAAGAAAACAATTTGTGAACGATATCGTCTTCTACTTCATCTTCGATTTCCGCTAAATTCCCTCCTTTACTCGTGCAACTCTTCTGATAACGGAAATTGGAATAAAAAGAAAGATTATTCATGGAAAACGAAGAAGAAACTCAACAAAAATAAATGAACATGATTGTGATACTATTGTAATTATTTCAATATAGATGGAGATCGTAGTAACAATATGTAGAATGACGAAACACAATGGAGACTGATTACATTATTTATAATTTTAATAATTATTTCACATTATTTGTGATGCTATTGTTGATCTATACCAGGAAGTAAAAGTGATAACTTCGTTTAATAATAACATCTTTAGATGAGAGAGATATCATTCTTCTTCTTTATTTTCTTCATTGTACCTCAGTGAATCGTTTGTTTTTCTTGTCTTATGCACTTTATAAGTTTGAATGCATCTCTTAGGCTGTTTTTTTATACCTTCAATTCATCTTTTGTATGGTCTTCCTTTT
>JADZMA010001421.1:0-19604 GCA_020796225.1 Arion vulgaris
CATCCTGGAAATGGGACGGTGAAAAATGTGCGAGAAATGGACGTATGGCAAGAAATGTGCGGTTTTCGTGCAACATCTGACAACCAGGCCTCCGGACCGTGCCGTGCTATGATGCAAGAGGGGGCCCGCACAGGTGGAACCGTAAGGGGGCGGCATGCAGGAAATAAAAGTAAAAATTGAAGATTATGTTAAAGAAAAAATTTAGGGCGTGCATTTAAAGACTTGCATCATACTGAGAAATATACCGCACGGCCTGCTGAAAACCTAGGTAAAACGATTTAAAATCACTTGCCTGACTTTATATTAGCAAAAAGACAGCCCAGAAGAAAAATCTGATGCCAAAACAAGAAATCATCTCCATGATATATAATAACACACATATAATACGGTGGTAATATGGTGGTAATATGGTGGTAATCCCTGGGTAATACGGTGGTAATACGGTGGAAATATGGAGGTTTTTGTGGGCAAAAGGACTAGGTGCCTCTCGTGCCAAAGGTAACCAGTAAGACCAGGGGACTCGAACAAATGCCAGACAGTAGGTTCGAAGGCTATGAGGCGCCCTACAGCTAGCAGGCCGAGCTACTATCAACTACTCTAGGCAGTCCCCAAAAATTGACTAAAAATCGATGTTTATAAATCTGACGAAACTACGAAATAATTGAACATGTTCCTGAAACAACATGCAATATTGCATCAAGCTAAATATAGAACTTAGTTATCCCTTGGAATTTGTAAATTAGGGAAAGGTCAAGTTTGTGATTACAGTCTGAGGGTTGGAGGAAACATATTCTTTTTCTTCAAACTGATATCGTCCACTTGTTAAACACCACTCTATGTGATATGAGTGATCTGAGCCTGAGAGATTGCACGTTGTACCAATTATGAGCCTACAAGTAGGCCAGAAATCTGATTCGCTGACCTTTTTTATTTACTAGTGTAGCTTATGGCTACCCGTCGTCTCTTTCTTGTAGGTCGCAGTGTTACTATTCTTTGCTTACCCAAGCAACATACGGCGGGAAAATATGACATAGATGCACGGTCAGAGATATTCTGTCTAAACTGTGTGGTCTGTAGATGATATAGATGCCCCGTCAGAGATATTCTTTCTAAACTGTGTGGTCTGTAGACAACATGGATACAAGAATTTGCCTTTTGTGGGTAGAGGTTAGGAGCTCTTTTTAGTGCCAAGATACCAGGTTTGCCCTCGTGGGGACATCTGGGTATTTTCAGAGATCCCTGATCTCAGTGGGATGAGATCGAGTTCAAGTCCTATCGAGATGGAAAGATAAAATGAGGTTCCGGGTTCGCTGAGCACGTAAAAGACCCTTGGCAGTTCAAATCGAGAAGAGCAGGTGGAAAGGGTGCCCGGGGAAAAATTAATTAGAAAAGATTTAAATAAAATTCCTACAAAAACTCGTCACCATCTTCAAAATTAAATGGGAGTTCTCAAAAGCATGGAATTTGTTACTGAGCTGAGATCTTTCGGGAAGAAGATCGGGGCACACATGGTTACCCCTTGAAGGGCAAATGATGATGTCCTATCAATCAATATCAATCAATCAATCAATCAATCAATCAATCAATCAAGTTCACAAAGATAAATTTCTTACAAAGATGAGAAGGAACTGTAATAACATATGGAGACAAAAGTGAGTGCAGAGGGGCAGAGGACCATCTCCATCAGCCAGGGCACTACTTACCTGCAAAAAACATGGCAAATTTGAAGTCGATCACATTGGTTTTTCAAAAGTCATTTTCCAAGCACGCTTTTAAAGTGGCTTCATAAATGTGTTTTCATTGCCTCTGTTATTTCTGAGGTTCACTTTTTTCGTGGAAATATTGCTTTGTATCGCTTCTATCGGCGTAGATTCTTTTGAACGCACTGATGTTGGTAATCTGCTTATGGGCAGAATATATTTCATTTTGATAAACCGGGATTCGAAGATCGACAACTCATATTTTACTAAGCTACTGTTGTTTATCCGGTTGCTTTCTTTGACAACAGATATAATTTAATTTGTAGAAAAGTTAAATGATTTGATCGACGACAAATTTGCATACATTTCTTATGGTCGTCATAACTACCGAAAACCCTGTGATTCATTCTTTTCAAACTGTGTAATTTCTAAATAATATAATAAATTTAAACATACTAAATAATAGCAGATGGTAGCGGTAAACTCTACAAAAAAAAATGAAAGGGACTATAGATGCTACTTTAGGGACCCCACTTTGAAAAAGTAACGTTTAGTCACCGTCGTGCAGTATAACGAAAACATGGGAGCAGATGGTGAATAGTTGGGAGCAGCCGACATAAATTTGGGAATAGTTATTGTCTCAAACTCACAACAGTAGGTAGAGAATCTCTGTAATAGAGACAATGCTGCGATCAGTTGGATCGTCATTAGGGCCAGTGGGGCCGCACCAAAAATAAGATGAACGTATTATTATTTTATACATTAAAATAAACCTAACTAAACAAGGTTTTTTTTGAAAATCTCGTCTGGCCCCACCAACAAAAAAGATCAAGAGCGCCACTGGCTATGATCATTGACCAGTATGGTCACTGCCAGGAAGGAAATCAATGACAGAATACAGTTCTTTAAGATACCTGACATTCTAATGGTAATATGGGATATAACAAAAAAATAGAAGAGGATGACCACGGGGACGATGGATTCAGGATGTAACTGATGACTGCTGAGAGGCGAGGATCTGGGCCCATGAGAGAGATATTCAGAAAGACTGTTAAAACGAAAGTTTTACTACGAGAAAATTCGAAGAACTGTTAAGGTGAAAACGTTCTGCTAAGGACAAGCTGTTGACTGATGATAACTAAATAACAATACATACGTGATATTATATAATAATGTTAGAAACATAAAACGCTGACTAAGCAATATCTCTCTCGAACTACTAACAGTGTAATCTTTAAGACTACAAATCTACCAACAACTAAAATAATTAACGAATAAAAACACTTTGAATATGTTTCTTTTTCTAGTCATCAGTTTATAATTACTGACCAATAATATCTTCGAATTCAGTCAGCAGTTTCTAGATAAAACAAGTATTTGTTCTCTTTACTTGAAAACGATCCGTCGATATGTCGAGTTCCCGCGACGTTAGCTGAAATGTTGTCTCTTTTAAATATAGACCCAGGGAAACCCGACCACTTATTGCCCATTCTCTGTTATAGTTATTAAATTTTATATTTAAACTTGCTGAGTAACGGGGGTGTTAAGTCAATTCTAGATCACTAAGCCAAAACTGACGAGGAAAACACCTGACCTAGATCAGAGCGCGGGGCTTGAATTTATATATTTTGATAGAACACTGCAAGTTTTTTCAATTTCTCAATTTTGATTGTGATTATTTATTGGTGAAAAATATTCTAATATTGATATTCCCCTTTTTGTTAAACTTAACTTGTTGCATAATATAAGTTTATAGTTGGCTCTGGATGTTCCCGATTGTGGTCCAGACTTTTACGGAAACCACCAGAAGTATGTGTAAATGTGACTGTGACGTTATCGTAGTTTCGTAAATTCGGGGAAAACCCGACAATAATAACTTTGGGATATATTTGATGATTCATCAACCCGTTTTCCCCAACAGCCAATTCTAAATTTAAAGTTGGCTGTGGCATGCCCCTTGCAGAATGTCGCTGTCATTAGATGGAATCTTTTTTTTTTTCTGTTCTCTGTCCGGGATGTTCTAAGAATACCCTGGTAGCGTCTTATTTGAAACACTTTTATTTTATTTGATAATTCTGGTAAATAAATAAACAGTTAACAAAAAAATAACAATAAACAAATATTAATGGTCCCCGGAAAACAATTTATTAAACATGGGATTCTTCTTTCTTCTTCTTGCCTCCCCAGATTGGGATTTCGGATTTCTAAAAAGGCAGCCGTCTGTCTCAGATTATCAGCCACGCCATACAGTTTGTCTTCTGCGTTCTACCAGATTGGGATTTCGATTTCTAAAAGGCGCCGTCTGTCTCAGATTATCAGCCACGCCGACAGTTTGTCTTGGACGCTGGGTAAGGGCCACTCTTTCTTATCAGGTCTGCATACTGGGGCAGTTCTGTAGGATATGTTCTGTTGTCATACTTGCCAAGCCACAGGCACAAAGGGCGTTGGTGACTATCTTGAATTTAGTGTACAGGTGGTGTCTCATTCTGTTGTGACCCGTCCGAGGCGAAGTATGCCTGTCTGGTCCCTTTAGCAGTTGTAATATCCATCATTTTGTTGTGTTTTGGGGGGTTCTTATCCCATTTTGCTTTGTAGTGCCCTTTCACTCCTTTGTAGTGCCTTCACCTTGTAGTGCCCTTTGACGAACTCTGGATTCAAACCACAACCTTCACTCTTACGGTCCCATTGCCAACCATGCAACGTGCGTTTTTCATAAACAGCTAGCCTCTTCATTTGCTAATATTTGATGGTCTTTGCAGAATATTTAACCGTCAAGTAAGCCTTATATACAGTGGGACTCTGATCATTTTTGTGGGCCGACAAATTTTCCGGATAAATCATGATTTTGACTATATTTTAATTTATAAAATAAAAATAACGTTATACATTATTTTGGTGGGGCCCGTAACTGCCTTAATGACGAGCCGCTACTGCTATATATATATATTATGATAAAAGCCTTTTCATCTTTTCAGACGGTCAATTGGCGTTTTACCGTGACAACTTCTAAGTTTTCGCTTTTCTCTTTTCTTTCAGCTCATACATAAGTCTATTTTCAGCCCAATGTTGCTTTCCGCAAACTCTGTCATCAGCGTTTTCCCAATTTCCTGGGACCGAAAGAAAAGTTATTCATTGAGGCCTTGCAGACAACTTTATATCTGAGCAGTGGTCTGCCTTAGTGCCTCTTCCCTTCTGAAAGTTCACAGAACAACACTTATAAATATATATAGAATATTGTGTATATAACAAGAGCGTATGAGAAAACATGGAGGGGGATGGTGGTGGAAGGAAGTGGGTACAAGACGAGAAGTGAACAATTAGCATCACTGATAATTTATATCATCACCGTCATCAACAACAACAACATCATCATCATCATCATTATCCTCATCAAGTAAACTGTCTTGGGAACTTTACCATCAGATTAGTCTACGCCGATTCCTTCCTTAAGATAAACCAGGTTTCCTGCCTAGATCTTGTTGTCCAGTACACGTCATCTATAACTTCCTGTATCCTTCTTATTGATCTCCCGCTTCTGTGATTTTAGGTAACTTATTTAGAATGCAATAATGAAAACCCATCTTCATCATCATCTTCAGGTGCCGTGCAGTTAGATAGGGATATAGATCTCCACAAATCTCTATCTCTGGTGTTTACTATCATCTCAGATGTTGGCACTCTTCCCTGCCATGAAGTCAGGCTATCTAAAATTGTTTCTCTCACTGTCTTCCTCTGACTCATGTACCTCGATGTTACTAGTTGCCACATGTGTTCTAAACCTCCTTCTCATTACATGTAGGAAATATTATATTGCCTGTTACTTGTGTGAGGGCAGCAAGCGTAATTGCTAGTGAACCACTTGATACTAGTGGTTCGGGTTCAGCTTCAACAAGTAGGCGTGGGATTTGCTTCCGACCGTAACGGCTCGCAGGTTGACCCAGTCTTAATTGGGTACCAGAAAAAGTAATGGGAAGGAACTTCGGCGATCGAGATCACACATCGTGCGCTGATGTTCAAGGACAAATACGGGCCTAACATCGTATTACTTATGTATCACGGATATAAAACTGGTTTCTTGATTGATTTCTTACTTTTTCTTTTATATGGCATTTTTCATCTTTACAGACGGTCAATTGGCAAGTTTTTTACTGTGACAACTTTACAGACGGTCAATTGGCAAGTGTTTTACTGTGACAACTTTACAGACGGTCAATTGGCAAGGTTTTACTGTGACAACTTTACAGACGGTCAATTGCAAGTGTTTTACTGTGACAACTTTACAGACGGTAAACTCTGGCGCGGTTTACTGTGACAACTTCTGAGTTTTCGCTTTTCTTTTGCGTTCAGCTCGTACATAAATCTCTTCAAAAGATTCTGCCCTTCCGTAATTTGGTTTTCCACACAACTCTGTCATCAGCTAGTCCCTCCCATGTGCTGGGATCAATAGAAAAGTTTTTCATTGAGGCTTTGCAGACATCTTTATCTCTGAGCAGTGGTCTGCCCTGGTGCCTCTTCCTCCGAAAGTTCACAGAACAACATTTGTTTTGGTATGCGGCAAGTTTTCATTCTTCTCACATGTCCCAACCATCTTAGTCGTCTACTGCTGATCATGCCCATGATGGAAGGCAGTTTTGCACGTTGCAGTACTTCAGAGTTGGTTTATCTTGTCGTACCACCTGATGTTCATAATCTTGCGGAGACATCGACTTTCTTTTACTTTATTGATATAATTAATATATATCTTTAAATTGTTTTCCATCATATATATATTACACCGGGTTTTCCTATATGTCTTGTCCCTATACTCAGAAATGACACGCCAGCTGTTAAAGGTATTGGAAAAAAGCATGAACTTCTTAGCTCCGGCGGCAATCGTCGATTTCTGAGAAAAAATGCACCGGAACCGAACGACGAGGTCCGATTTGAGGGTCCAAAGAGGTCCTCTGAAGAAATACTTGAAACCATGACTTGAGAAAAATGCTTCACATAGATGCTTTATTGGTGATACCATCCAGTGGATGCCTTATGGGCAGAGTAATGAGTGTGTTTATCCAGCGCACACGAACCATTACTCTGCATGGAAATGAAAATCGTGGTATATCCTTTACATGACTTCACCATCAAGCACAGTAAACGAGTCGTTGATTTTCTAGGCACCGCTTATACGTTCAGTAGTTTGTCATTGCTTTGTGAACGGTGAGGTCTATTTTTACATTTGTAAAATCCCACGGAAACGAATTTGCTTCCAAACTGCCTGCCGCGGAGTTTGAACCAGTACGCTTAGGTGGATCGAGCTTAACTACCACTTAAGCTACAGACACCCACATGTATACGATGCATATTTTCGATTTTTTGGTGGGAAACTGAACAGCTATGAAACAGCACAGAGTGCAATGATTTCAGCTCAACAACTAATAACTAACGTTACCACCCAGTGAGACTCTCATGGGATACATTGTTGCTGTCACCATGCTCCAACTGGAACAAAGCAGCTGATTCTAGTAAAGCAGGGAATACAAAGAAGAAAATTGAACACTTCTTTAAAACAACTAATGTCAGCAATGTTTTGTTGGTTTCTCTCTTGTAGCTTCTCTCTTGTGGTTTCTCTTGTAGGTTTCTTCTTGTAGGCTCTTCTCTTTGTATGTTTCTCTCTGTAGGTTTCTCCTGTATATCTCTCTGTATGTCTCTCTGTATATCTCTTGTATATCTCTCTTGTAGATCTCTTTGTAGATCTCTCTGTATATCTCTTGTAGATCTCTCTTGTATGTCTCTCTTGTATATCCTCTGTATATCTCTTGATATCTCTGTAGATCTCTTGTATGTCTCTCTGTATGTCCTCTTGTATATCTCTTCAACATCCTTGTATGTCCTCTTATATCTCTCTTGTATATCTCTCTTGTATATCTCTGTATATCTCTCTTGTATATCTCTCTGTATGCAGTTGTTGTAGGCCTCTGTGTGTTCTCTCTTATTCTTCTCTGTATTTCAGCTTTTGATACAACCAGTTATCTACGACTCAACAAATCCGACAAATAACCACACGATCGTCGCTACTCGCAATAACTGAATGGCAGCACGTCCTATTTTATGTGACGCTTTTTATTTACTAGGTAGCTTCCAGACCCTACCTCAGTCGCCTCTTACGACATTCCTTGTAGATCGCAGTGTTACTATACCTTTGCTCCCCTTGTGAGCTCTGACAACACACAGGGCGGACAGTGCTATACAAAGCATGTAGTTACGAAGCAACTAAGGTTTTAATTTGATTACAGGAGTCTCCGCAAACAGTTCATTCTTATTCTTCATGTTTGTTGTTGGCAAGACTAGCTTTGATATAACAAAAACAAGGTTCGCCTTAGATTAAATGGGCAGGTCTCAGCTTGAGGCAGTAATCTCCTACATAATAAACAAACAAACAAATAAACAAACAAATAAACAAACAAACAAATAAACAAATAAACAAACAAACGACCAAGGTCAAGGTTCAGCTTTGGACTAGCTACTCATCAGGTTTAAAAAAAAACTTAAGCTACAGAATCTAACGAACAATGAACTAGCTCGAGCTGGCTGCAGGCCTATGCTCCAACCGGGTATAAAGACACATTAGATATATTGTAATATATATCTTTATAAGGCAAGAGAAACAAGCAGAAACTCAGAAGTCATCACCGCAACACACTTGCCAAATGATCATCTGTAAACAGAAAGGATCAATAGTCGACTGCATGTATATATATGTATGTTATGCGATCGATGTCATGGCACATTGGGCATTCCCATGCATGCTCTGTCCTACTGCGCAGAGCCATCCTAAAGTCCATTTGCTCACAGCACCGTGAGAAGTGATTACTATATCTTCTCTCTACCACGAAGACGACACTGTCTGGCATGTCCACACTTAACATATATCTATCTTCTTTCTTTTTTGTCCATCTCTGCTTTTTTCCTGCAATGCTTAGCAGGTTTAACTGATGATCGGTTTGAGATAATGACACTCGGTCGCTTGATATGCTGTGGTATTCTTGAGTTTTAAAATGTCTGTAACTCCATCAACCCATCTTTTCTTGTTTTGCCTTCTCTTGATGATTCTATGCTCAGTTGTATGCTCTGCAACTGGTGTATTCTGGTTCATTTGCACCAAGTGACCAAACTATTTTAGTCTCTGTTTTTCAATAAATCTAATAGCAGGTGTTCCGACTGTTCTTCTAATTTCCTCATTTCTTATATGGTCTATTCTTGTTTTATTTTATATAAACACACACACACACACCCACCCACACACACCCACACACACATATACAGAGTGTTTATAAAGTAACTGTGCAGTGAATTTTGAAAATATTTTAGTAATTACGTCACGAAGGATGTAAATTTACGTCATGATATTCTGAGTTTCACAATCCTGTGTGCAGCAGTACACTACACACTGGAAGGAAATGGTGTTATTTCTTCTTCTTTTGTCGTCACACTGCTACCGGGTTGTTGTCCAGTGCCGTGGTTTTCTGTTTTTGTCTTGCGCTGTTCTGGTGGCTTGTATGATTGTTATTTTTGCTCTTTCACAGGATTCTGCTACGCCATCTAACCATATTTTCGTGGTCTTCTCTTGCCTTCTTCCCGATGTTCTATTGTAGAAGACTCGTATACTGTGAGTTTGATGCATTCTTAAGTGGCCAAACCACTTCATTCTATGTTTATCTATGTAATTCAAGCAAAGGTTTGCCAACTTTCTTTCTTATGCTGATGTTGGTGATTCTGTCTTTCTGGTGTTGTTGGTAACTTTTAGTGCAAAGCATTTCACATGTAGTTATTTGTGACTGCGCTTGCTCATTGTCCATGTTTAGCTCTGGTAACACAAAGTAGGTATAAAAATGCTGTTGATCATCTGTTGTTAGCTGTTGTAGAAATTTTGGGTGCCTTAACAATGGGGCTATGGTAGTTACAGCATTTGTTTTTTGTACTCTAGCCTCTATATCTCCATCTAGTTTTCCGTCTTCGTGAATATGCTTCCAAGTATTTGAATTCTTCACTTGGTTTATTTTAGTGCCATTGACATGGATGTCTAGATTATTATGTTTTCTTCCATATTCATTATTGGTCTTTCGTAATGGTGGCAAATATACCGAAGAAGTAATCTGACAAAAATATGTGATAACATTTCTAGACTCATATGTCGTGTTCACAGCTACTTTACCGAATACAAGCCAACCCACAACGTCATATTTGCATTGAGATACTGCTCTTTAGTAATTTGACCTACTTTTTCAGCGCAGTCCGTGACGGTAAATAAATTTAACACAAGTCAGCCATTGTGTTTTTTTTTCGATCGAATCGATGAAACAGCGTGTAAACAATTGCTTCATATGAAATATGTGTCATTCATATAGTAAAACCGATTGTTCTACGTGTAACTGTAACATATTCTAAAGATCTGGAAAATTATATGATTATATGTTCAGTAGAACTATTTGAACGAAATTTTTGTCGATGGTCACTACCATTATTTTGGAACCTTGAAATTTTCGCTTGGTACTACCATAAAACATCGTATTTACGTGCAACGGAATTTAAACTTCACTTACTCGTAAATTTTCATTACTATAAACATTTTCTTCTTCTAAGGGCAACTTACGTCTGCAGGCGTCAATAATCTACCAGACTACCATTTCTGTGCTCGAAGCCGGTTTGCTTTTGACGTCCATAACAACCGCTGCAGTTTGCGATCTTCTCGTGAATTCTTTCCGTCATTTTACTTGTGTCAACGATATCCAGCAATGCTAAATACAAATTTTTAATTTTCTTTTATATTTCAAACATTATTTATGCCTTTCAGTTGACTTTGGTATCGAGTATCAACCGTAATATTAAATATCCCACACTAGATCTAGCTGTCCAAAGTCAACCATTCGTCAGGATAGACGGTACAAATGATTGGCCCCATCTTTATCGTACACTATTCAGATTTACTTGAGAAGTCTCATATTATTGTATTGTGATTTCAGAATTAAAATAACTAGTGAATCATTCTTATTCTGTTAATTGTCTTTCTTAATTATAGGCATTTCATGTTTAAAAGTTGTACATTTAATTGCACTCATTGCTTAGCTGCAATGAAGCTTTGTGACAAAATATAGTCTAGTAGCAATTTAAAATGTAACTATTGCAAGATCATCTACATTTTCATTTTTATGTAAACTTCTTCTGTGACTTTTAATTTGTTAGTGGTTGAACTAAATGTGATAATTAGTGATGAAATACTGCATCATGTCTCTATATGAACATACATTGAAATAGCACATTTTATGTCATTGAAAGTTTGTGTAGGACCTAAGCTTTGAGTAAAATTGATTAATCAAAGGTACAGTAAACACAATGATACAGCAAATCAGATCTTTGTATAAATCCTAATTTCTATATAGTTGAAGTACAGGTAAATGATTTACCAGTGTGTTTTCATTATTGTCAAAACTGTCTTGATTGTTTTAAAATGTATTGACTACTAGATCAACAATTTCATTGAATAATTCTCAATTTCTTTGCAATGATGGTCAAGCTTTTTAAAACTTTCTTGAGTAAATTATTCACACAACCTCTATCTCCAGTTTTTAAAATAAAGTAATAAATATATTTAATGTTATTGCAAGGTTGAAGCCAGTTGCATGGGGAGATCATAATGAATATTATTTATTGAAACTGTTGATCTAGTGCTCATTATATGTTCCAAACAACTAAACAATTTAGAAAATAATAAAAGCATATTGTAAATTATTCACTCTAGCATCAGAGTGTAAATTTTGCATTCATATATTTCTTGATTTATCTGCAATATGTTGTGCTGTTCTGAGTGACTCTTTGAATAGTGTGAGTTTTATATATTTACTTATGTATGCACATCTCACATACAAACATGCTGGATACTTATTTGGTAAATTATTTATATATGTGGAGTAAATATAAATGATCACATTTAGGTTAACCACTAACAAATTAAAAGTCACAGAAGAAGTTTACATAAAAAGAAAACGTAGATGATCTTGCAATAGTTACATTTGAAATTGCTACTAGACTATATTTTGTCACAAAGCTTCATTGCAGCACAATGAGGGCAATTTAAATGGCACAACTATTAAACATGAAATGCTTATAATTAAGAAAGACAATTAAAAGGATACTGAAATGATTCACTAGTTATTTTAATTCTGAAATCACAATTCAATAATATGAGACTTCTCAAGTAAATCTGAATAGTGTACGATAAAGATCGGGCCAATCATTATTGCCATCTATCGCTGACGAATGGTTCACTTTGGACAGCTAGATCTAGTGTGGATATTTAATATCTGTTGATACTGATACAAAAGTCAACTGAAAGGCATAAATAATGTTTGAAATATAAAAGAAAATTAAAAATTTGTATTTAGCATTGCTGATATCGTTGACACAAGTAAAATGACGAAAAGAATTCACGAGAAGATCGCAAACTGCAGCGATTGTTATGGGCGTCAAAAGCAAACCGGCTTCGTAGCACAG
Organism: Arion vulgaris; assembly: GCA_020796225.1. Taxonomy (NCBI): domain Eukaryota; kingdom Metazoa; phylum Mollusca; class Gastropoda; order Stylommatophora; family Arionidae; genus Arion; species Arion vulgaris. Next base: position 12,228 of record JADZMA010001421.1, read on the forward strand.
ATTTATGGTAAGTCGGTAGATTATTGACGCCGTGAAGATGTAAAGCGTCTCTTAGAAGAGAGAAAATGTTCTAGTAATGAAAATTTACGAGTAAAGAGAAGTTTAAATTCCCGTTGCACGTAAATACGATGTTTATGGGTAGTACCTGCGAAATTTTCAAGGTTCCAAAATAATGGTAGTGACCATCGAAAATTTTTCGTTCAAAATAGCTTCTACTTAACATATAATCATATAATTTTCCAGATCTGTAGAATATGTTACAGTTACACGTAGAACAATGGATTTTACTATATGAATGACACATATTTCATATGAAGCAATTGTTTACAGGCTGTTTCATCGATTCGATCGAAAAACACAATGGTGATCGGGTTTCCGTCGCGGACTGCGATGAAAAAGTAGTGCAAATTACTAAAAGAGCGGTGTTGGTACGCCGTGAACCAAGAGCAGTGTTATCTAGATCATAGATTCCCAAACTTTTCGGCTCCACCGCCCACTTTCACGACATAAAACTTCGTAACGCCCCCTCCTCCTCCCATTATAACAGTTAGCTAACGCCCTCTATATATATATATATATATATATATATATATATATATATATATATATATATATATATATGTTTCATTTCACTTTGACATAGAAAATTGATATATTTCTGTATACATGGTCAATTTTCAAATGATTATATACATGAAATAGAAAATTGATGAGAAAAATGGATCGCGTAAGATAGGATTGGCGAATGATCTCTGAACCACTATCGCCCCCGTGTAAAGCTTCAATGCCCACTGGGGGCGGTACGCCCACTTTGGGAAACGCTGATCTAGATGAATAATAACAATCTACCATACAATTGTATAGGCGTCTTTGAAAACTACATTCTCGTGATGTAGTTCGTATGGCGTAAGTTTGACCGCAGATCAACTTTAGTAAACAGCCTGTATATAAATATATACAGGAAATTAATAGTGGCGGTGTCATTAATGAATCACAAAGCAAGGCGCAACCATCTTTCTATTCGACATTTAGTGTTTAGTCATCACAAGTTGCACTTTTATTTGATAAAGTTCTAGAAAGATACAATGACGAGAAATCTTTATTGATAATTTGTTTAGATATTTTCTAACATGTTCCAGATATTTTGATGATCACCCGATAAAAAAAGTATTTTGAAAACTATGACGAACACAGGAGTGGATATGTATCATATCGTCAGATATAGAATGCGAACTATGACCGTGCAAGCATTCAACTTGTGAAATGCATATCTATCTATCACTGTGATGTCACATGATCTTACTTCTGGAATATGAAATATTCAAACACGAAGTAAAGTAGGTTTAACAAAATATACAATCAAAATCGAGAATCCGACCAAAATGCCTTTATCAAGGAGAGATACAAAAAAAGAAAGTAAAAAACAACAAACAATAAAGCGAAATACAATGACAATTTGAAAACGGTAGATTCCCTGAAAGTTCTAGACGGAACTCCTGTTCTTAGTGTCAATGAAAGCTTCGGAGCACAATAGTTTAAAAAAAAGATTATGAATGACACGAAAACAGAAAACCTGCAGACGAAAGACTTTTTCAAATGTTGATGTTTTTGTTGATTTATAAATCAGAGGTTAATAAGTTAATTATAATTGATTAATATATATATATATATATTCTCTCAGCGTATATGTGGCGTGGGGTAAAGTGCTCACATGTAGCTTCAAATGTACTGGTTCATTTTCCAATGGATCAATATGGATATTTTCCCAAGACTCTTTATCTCAGTGTAGGGTAAGATCGAGTTCCTAGTCCATCTCAGTGTAGGTAAGATCGAGTTCCTAGTCCTATCAAATACGAAAAGTAATTACCGTGTTAAATTGAGCATGTAAAATAACCTTTAACAATTGAGAAGAATAGACTGCGAAGTCGCTGATAACCTTTAATAATTGAGAAGAATAGACTGGGAAATCGCTGATAACCTTTAATAATTGAGAAGAGATCATAAGTCGCTGATAACCTTTAACAATTGAGAAGAATAGACTGCGAAGTCGCTGATAACCTTAACAATTGAGAAGAATAGACGAAGTCGCTGATAACCCTTTAACAATTGAGAAGAATAGACTGAAGTCACGATAACTCTTTAAAAATTGAGAAGAATAGACGCAAATCGCTGATAACCTTTAACAATTGAGAAGAATAGACTGGTCGCTGATAACCTTAACAATTGAGAAGAATAGACCGCGAAGTCGCTGATAACCTTAACAATTGAGAAGAATAGATCATGCAAGTCAGCTTGATAACCTTTTAAAATTGAGAAGAATAGACTGCAAGTCGCTGATAACCTTTAACAATTGAGAAGAATAGACTGGAAGTCTGATAACCTTTAAAATTGAGAAGAATAGACGTGAAGTCGCTGATAACCTTTAAAATTGAGAAGAATAGACTCAAGGGCGCTGATAACCTTTAACAATTGAGAAGAATAGACCGTAAGTCGCTGAAACCTTTAACAATTGAGAAGAATAGACTGCGTTCTGATAACCTAAAAAATTGAGAAGAATAGATCAAAAGTCGCTGATAACCTTTAACAATTGAGGAAGAATAGACTGCAGAGTCGTGATAAACTAACAATTGAGAAGAATAGACTGTGAAGTCGCTGATAACCTTTTAAAATTGAGAAGAATAGACTGCGAGTCGCTGATAACCTTTAACAATTGGAGAAGAATAGGATATAAGTCGCTGATAACCTTTTAAAAATTGAGAAGAATAGACTGGAAGTCGCTGATAACCTAACAATTGAGAAGAATAGATCATAGGGCCTGAAACCTTTAAAATGAGAAGAATAGACTGTGAAATCGCTGATAACCTTAACAATTGAGAAGAATAGACTGCAAGTCTATAACCTTTAACAATTGAGAAGAATAGACTAAAGTCGCTGATAACCTTTTTAACAATTGAGAAGAATAGACCAAGTCGCTGATAACCTTAACAATTGAGAAGAATAGATCAAAGTCTGATAACCTTTAACAATTGAGAAGAATAGACTGGAAGTCGCTGATAACCTTTAAAATTGAGAAGAATAGACTGCAAGTCCTGATAACCTAACAATTGGAAGAATAGACTGTGAAGTCGCTGGGTAACCTTAACAATTGAAAGAATAGACTGTGAAGTCGTTTATAACCAACAATTGAGAAATAGACTGCGAAGTCGCTGATAACCTTTAACAATTGAGAAGAATAGACTGTGAAGTCGCTGATAACCTTTAACAATTGAGAAGAATAGACTGCTGAAGTCGCTTTACAACCTTAACAATTGAGGAAAAAGACGCAGTCGCTGATAACCTTTAACAATTGAGAAGAATAGACGCAAGTCGCTGATAACCTTTAACAATTGAGAAGAATAGACGCGGGCGCTGATAACCTTTAACAATTGAGAAGAAAGATCGAAGTCGCTGATAACCTTAACAATTGAGAAGAATGATCTGGTCGCTGATAACCTTAACAATTGAGAAGAATAGATCGTAAGTCGCTGATAACCTTTAACAATTGAGAAGAATAGACTGCGATGTCGCTGATAACCTTTAACAATTGAGAAGAATAGATCGGGTCGCTGATAACCTTAACAATTGGGGAAGAATGACTCAAGTCCTGATAACCTTTAACAATTGAGAAGAATAGATCGAAGTCGCTGATAACTTTAACAATTTAGAAGAATAGACTGCGGTCGCTGAAACCCTTTAAAATTGAGAAGAATAGACCGCGGTCGCGATAACCTTAAAATTGAGAAGAATAGACTGGAAGTCGCTGATAACCTTTAACAATTGAGAAGAAAGACGCGGTCGCTGATAACCCTTAACAATTGAGAAGAATAGACGCGAAGTCGCTGATAACCTTTAACAATTGAGAAGAACTGGAGTTGATAACCTTTCATGAGAAGGGTCGGCGCTGATAACCTTTAAAATTGAGAAGAATAGACTGCGGTCGCTTGATAACCTTTAATAATTTAGAAGAATAGACTGCGCTGATAACCTTAACAATTGAGAAGAATAGACTCAAGTCGCTGATAACCTTTAAAATTGAGAAGAATAGACTTTCAAATCGCTGATAACCTTTAACAATTGAAGAAGAATAGACTGCAAGTCTGATAACCTTAAAAAATTGAGAAGAATAGATCATAAGTCGCTGATAACCTTTAACAATTGGAAGAATAGACTGCGAGTCGCTGATAACCTTTTAAAAATTGAGAAGAATAGACTGAGTCGCTGATAACCTTAACAATTGGAAGAATAGACTGCAAGTCCTGATAACCTTTAAAAATTGAGAAGAATAGACGCAGTCAAACGCTGAAACCTTTAACAATTGAGAAGAATAGACTAAGTGCCGATAACCTTTAAAATTGAGGGAAAAATAGATCAAAGTGCTGATAACCTTTAACAATTTAGAAGAATGACTGAAGTTGATAACCTTTAAAATTGAGAAGAAAGACAAAGTGCTGATAAACCAACAATTGAGAAGAATGACTGAAGTCGGATAACCTTTAACAATTGAGAAGAATGATCCAAGTGCTGAAAAAAAATTGAGAAGAATAGACGGAATGCTGGGTAACCTTTTTAAAAATTTAGAAGAATGACCCGGGGGCTTTTATAACCTTTAACAATTGAGGGAAAAAAGATGGGTCGCTGATAACCAAAAATTTAGAAGAATAGTCAAAATCGCTGATAACCCAAAATTGAGAAGAATAGCCAAGTCCATAACCTTTAAAAAGAAGAATAGATCAATGTAAACCTTTAACAATTGAGAAGAATGACTGCGAAGTGCGTAACCTTTAAAATTGGGGAAAAATAGACTGGGTGCTGATAACCTTTTAAAAATTGAGAGAAAGATGCAAGTGTGTAACCTTTTAAAAATTTAAAGAATAGACTGGGTCGCTGATAACCTTAACAATTGAGAAGAATAGATCAAGTCGCTGATAACCTTTAACAATTGAGAAGAATAGCGGCTAAGTCGCTGATAACCTTTTAAAAATTGAGAAGAAAGATTGGTGCTGATAACCTTTAACAATTGAGAAGAATAGACTGCAGTCGTTGATAACCTTTAACAATTGAGAAGAATAGATGCGAAAATCGCTGATAACCTTTAACAATTGAGAAGAATAGATCTAAGTCGCTGATAACCTAACAATTGAGAAGAATGGGTCATGCGCCTGATAACCTTTAACAATTGGGGAAGAATAGACTGAAGTCGCTGAAACCTTTAACAATTGAGAAGAATGACTCGAAGTCGCTGATAACCTTTAAAATTAGAAGAATAGACTGGAGAAGTCTGATAACCTTTAACAATTGAGAAGAATAGACTTGGGTCGCGATAACCTTTAACAATTGAGAAGAATAGATCATAAGTGCTGATAACCTTAACAATTGAGAAGAATAGATGCCAAATGCTGATAACCTTTAACAATGAGAAGAAAAAGACTGCGAAGTCGCTGATAACCTTTAACAATTGAGAAGAATAGACGCGCGCCGAAACTCCTTTTAAAAATTGAGAAGAATAGACATGTCGCTTGAAACCTAACAATTGAGAAGAATAGACTGCGGGTTTTAAACCTTTAACAATTGAGAAGAATAGATCGTCGCTTTATAACCTTTAACAATGAGAGATAGACGCGAGTCGCTGATAACCTTAACAATTGAGAAGAATAGACTGAAGTCGCTGATAACCTTTTAAAAATTGAGAAGAATGAACGCGAAGTCGCTGATAGAAGAATAGACTGCAATCGCTGATAACCTTTTAAAAATTTAGAAGAATAGACTGAAGTCGCTGATAACCTTAACAATTGGGAAAATGACTGGCGCTGATAACCTTTAAAATTGAAAAATAATCTCGCGATAACCAACAATTGAGAAGAATAGATCGAAATCGCTGATAACCTTTAAAATTGGAAGAATAGATCAGGCCTGATAACCTTTTAACAATTGAGAAGAAAGAGCGAAATCTGATAACCTTTAAAGAAAGAAAAGGCATAAGTGCGTAATTTAACAGGAAGAATAGACGCGGTCGCTGATAACCTTTAAAATTGGAAGAATGTTTAATCGCTGATAACCTTAAAATTTAGAAGAAAATGGTGTGTGATAACCTAACAATTGGGAAAAAAGCGCAAAAATAACCTTTTAAAAATTGAGAAGAATGATTAATCGTGATAACCTTTAACAATTAGAAGTAGACTCAAGTCGCGATAACCTTTAACAATTTAGAAGAATGGGCTAAGTGCGTAACCTTTTAAAAATTGAGAAGGAAAAACCAACCGAAAACCCTTTTAAAAATTGGAAGAATAGACGGTTTCCTATAACCAAAATTGAGAAGAATAGATCTAAGTGCATAACCTTAACAATTAGAAGAATAGATAAAGTCCGATAACCCTTTTAAAAATTGAGAAGAAAGATGCAAATCGCGATAAACCTTTTTAAAATTGAGAAAAATAGACTGGGTCCTGATAACCAACAATTGAGAAAAATAGACTGTAATCCGATAACCTTTTAAAAATTAGAAGAAAGACGCGGTCGTGATAACCTTTTAAAAATTTAGAAGAATAGACCGGGGGCGAAACCTTTAACAGGAAGAATAGACGTCGCTGTAACCCCTTTAAAAATTAAAGAATAGACTGCAAGTCGCATAACCTTTTTAAAAATTGGGGAAAAAAGTCGCGGTCTGATAACCTTTTAGAAGAAAAACGCGAAGTCCGTAACCTTTAACAATTGGAAGAAGGGTGCAAAGTGCAAACCTTTTAAAAATTTAAAGAAAGCGCGGTGCTTAACCTTTTAAAAATTGAAAGAATAGAGCGGTGCTGAAACCTTTTAACAATTGAGAAGAAAAGCTGGGGGCTGCCCCTTTAACAATTGAGAAGAATAGACCGGTCGCGTCCTTTAACAATTTAGAAGAAGGGGCGTCCATAACCTTAAAATTGGAAGAATAGCCAAAATCCGATAACCTTTAAAATTGAGAAGAATAACCGCGGGGTTTATAACCTTTTTAAAAAGAGAAGAATGAGCGGGGCTGATAACCTTTTTAAAATTGAGAAGAAAGATTGGGGGCTGATAACCTTTAAAAATTGGGGGAATAGATCAAAACGTGATAAACCCTTTTCAAGAAAGAATGACCGGGGCGCTGAAACCAAAAGAGAAGAATAGACTGGGCGCTGATAACCTTTTAAAAATTTAGAAGAATAGACCGAAGTGCGAAAACCTTTTAAAAATTTAGAAGAATAGATGCAAGTCCTGATAACCTTTAACAATTGAGAAGAAAATTTGGGGTCGCTGAAAAATTTAACAATTGAGAAGAAAGACCGGGGGGGCTGATAACCTTTAAAATTGGGAAGAATGACGGGG
>JADZMA010001422.1:0-19602 GCA_020796225.1 Arion vulgaris
ATATTTGTACAAATGTACACATCACAATATAATTTTATAACTAATATTTGTACATGTACACATCACAATATAGTTTATAACTAATATTTGTACAACATGTACACATCACAATATAGTTTTATAACTAATATGTGTAACAATATGTACACATCACAATATAGTTGTATAACTAATATTTGTACATGTACACATCACAATATAGTTTTATAACTAATATGTGTACAACATGTACACATCACAATATAGTGTTATAACTAATATTTGTACAACATGTACACATCACAATATAGTTTTATAACTAATATTTCTACAACATGTACACATTACAATATAATTTATAACTAATATTTGTACATGTACACACAATATAGTTTTATAACTAATATGTGTACAACATGTACACATCACAATATAGTTGTATAACTAATATTTGTACAACATGTACACATCACAATATAGTTTTATAACTAATATTTCTACAACATGTACACATTACAATATAGTTTTATAACTAATATTTGTACAACATGTACACATCACACTATAGTTTTATAACTAATATTTGTACAACATGTACACATCACACTATAGTTTTATAACTAATATTTGTACAACATGTACACATCACAATATAGTTTTATAACTAATATTTCTACAACATGTACACATTACAATATAGTTTTATAACTAATATTTGTACAACATGTACACATCACACTATAGTTTTATAACTAAAATTTGTACAACATGTACACATCACAATAAAGTTTTATAAATAATATTTATACAACATGTACACGTCACACTGCAACAGAGAGAGAATAGACCCAAGGTTGAAATAATGACGATGTTCGTTAGATGGTAAACAAGGTTACGTGACCACTATTTGAAGACAACGACTTGGCTTGTAAACCTGCGTAATAATTTGAACAGTGCAGAATAGTTTGTTGAAATTTTCGCTCACAATTAGCAGTTTGAGGTGTTTGAAAGTCTTCTTGAAACCGGAAGTATTGCGTGGTCGACTTAGAGAGGAAATATATTTATTCATCGGGAATTAGGTTGAGTTGTTTTGTAAACACCATAAGAGTACATTTCTGGAAAATTTTGGGAATTCTTGTGACGAAATTGTTAGGCAGTATAAATAAAGCTGAGACCGACAAATCGAGAAACAGAACCTTGGGCTGTTTCAGGAACGAGCAGTCTATGGTCTCTGTCCTAGAGATTCTTCGATGGAGTAATAGAAGCCGGGGACAAGGTCTGTAGCAGTATTTGAGATAGCTTAGTAGAGAGCATAGAAGATGTGCTTAGTAGAGAGTATAGATGTGCTTAGTAGAGAGTATAGAAGATGTGCTTAGTAGAGAGTATAGATGTGCTTAGTAGAGAGTATAGAAGATGTGCTTAGTAGAGAGTATAGATGTGCTTAGTAGAGAGTATAGATGTGCTTAGTAGAGAGTATAGAAGATGTGCTTAGTAGAGAGTATAGATGTGCTTAGTAGAGAGTATAGATGTGGTTAGTAGAGAGTATAGATGTGCTTAGTAGAGAGTATAGATGTGCTTAGTAGAGAGTATAGATGTGCTTAGTAGAGAGCATAGAAGATGTGCTTAGTAGAGAGTATAGATGATGTGCTTAGTAGAGAGTATAGAAGATGTGCTTAGTAGAGAGTATAGAAGATGTGCTTAGTAGAGAGCATAGAAGATATGCTTAGTAGAGAGCATAGATGTGCTTAGTAGAGAGTATAGATGTGCTTAGTAGAGAGTATAGATGTGCTTAGTAGAGAGTATAGATGTGCTTAGTAGAGAGCATAGAAGATGTGCTTAGTAGAGAGTATAGATGTGCTTAGTAGAGAGTATAGATGTGCTTAGTAGAGAGTATAGAAGATGTGCTTAGTAGAGAGTATAGAAGATGTGCTTAGTAGAGAGTATAGATGTGGTTAGTAGAGAGTATAGAAGATGTGCTTAGTAGAGAGTATAGATGTGCTTAGTAGAGAGTATAGATGTGCTTAGTAGAGAGTATAGAAGATGTGCTTAGTAGAGAGTATAGAAGATGTGCTTAGTAGAGATTATAGATGTGCTTAGTAGAGAGTATAGATGTGCTTAGTAGAGAGTATAGATGTGCTTAGTAGAGAGCATAGATGTGCTTAGTAGAGAGCATAGAAGATGTGCTTAGTAGAGAGTATAGATGATGTGCTTAGTAGAGAGCATAGAAGATGTGCATAGTAGAGAGTATAGATGATGTGCTTAGTAGAGTGTATAGATGATGTGCTTAGTAGAGAGTATAGAAGATGTGCTTAGTAGAGAGTATAGATGTGCTTAGTAGAGAGCATAGAAGATGTGCTTAGTAGAGAGTATAGATGTGCTTAGTAGAGAGTATAGAAGATATGCTTAGTAGAGAGTATAGATGTGCTTAGTAGAGAGTATAGATGATGTGCTTAGTAGAGAGTATAGAAGATGTGCTTAGTAGAGAGTATAGAAGATGTGCTTAGTAGAGAGTATAGAAGATGTGCTTAGTAGCGAGTATAGATGTGCTTAGTAGAAAGTATAGAAGATGTGCTTAGTAGAAAGTATAGAAGATGTGCTTAGTAGAGAGTATAGAAGATGTGCTTAGTAGAGAGTATAGATGTGCTTAGTAGAAAGTATAGATGTGCTTAGTAGAGAGTATAGAAGATGTGCTTAGTAGAGAGTTAGATGTGCTTAGTAGAGAGTATAGATGTGCTATAGAGAGTATAGATGTGCTTAGTAGAGAGCATAGAAGATGTGCTTAGTAGAGAGTATAGATGTGCTTAGTAGAGAGTAGATGTGCTTAGTAGAGAGTATAGATGTGCTTAGTAGAGAGCATAGAAGATGTGCTTAGTAGAGAGTACAGATGTGCTTAGTAGAGAGTATAGATGTGCTTAGTAGAGAGTATAGAAGATGTGCTTAGTAGAGAGCATAGATGTGCTTAGTAGAGAGTACAGATGTGCTTAGTAGAGAGCATAGATGTGCTTAGTAGAGAGTACAGATGTGCTTAGTAGAGAGTATAGAGGGCTTAGTAGAGAGTATAGAAGATGTGCTTAGTAGAGAGTATAGATGTGCTTAGTAGAGAGTATAAAAGATGTGCTTAGTAGAGAGTATAGATGATGTGCTTAGTAGAGAGTATAGAAGATGTGCTTAGTAGAGAGTATAGAAGATGTGCTTAGTAGAGAGTATAGATGTGCTTAGTAGAGAGGATAGAAGATGTGCTTAGTAGAGAGTATAGATGTGCTTAGTAGAGAGTATAGATGTGCTTAGTAGAGAGTCTAGATGTGCTTAGTGAGAGCATAGAAGATGGTTTAGTAGAGAGTACAGATGTGCTTAGTAGAGAGCATAGAAGATGTGCTTAGTAGAGAGCATAGATGTGCTTAGTAGAGAGTATAGATGATGTGCTTAGTAGAGAGCATAGAAGATGTGCTTAGTAGAGAGTACAGATGTGCTTAGTAGAGAGTATAGATGTGCTTAGTAGAGAGTATAGAAGATGTGCTTAGTAGAGAGCATAGATGTGCTTAGTAGAGAGTATAGATGATGTGCTTAGTAGAGAGTATAGAAGACGTGCTTAGTAGAGAGTATAGATGTGCTTAGTAGAGAGCATAGAAGATGTGCTTAGTAGAGAGTATAGATGTGCTTAGTAGAGAGTATAGATGTGATTAGTAGAGAGTATAGATGTGCTTAGTAGAGAGCATAGAAGATGTGCTTAGTAGAGAGTACAGATGTGCTTAGTAGAGAGTATAGATGTGCTTAGTAGAGAGTATAGAAGACATGCTTAGTAGAGAGTATAGATGTGCTTAGTAGAGAGTATAGATGTGCTTAGTAGAGAGTATAGATGTGCTTAGTAGAGAGTATAGATGTGCTTAGCAGAGAGTATAGATGATGTGCTTAGTAGAGAGTATAGAAGACGTGCTTAGTGGAGAGTATAGAAGATGTGCTTAGTAGAGAGTATAGATGTGCTTAGTAGAGAGCATAGAAGATGTGCTTAGTAGAGAGTATAGATGTGCTTAGTAGAGAGTATAGATGTGCTTAGTAGAGAGTATAGATGTGCTTAGTAGAGAGCATAGAAGATGTGCTTAGTAGAGAGTACAGATGTGCTTAGTAGAGAGTATAGATGTGCTTAGTAGAGAGTATAGATGTGCTTAGTAGAGAGTATAGAAGATGTGCTTAGTAGAGAGTATAGAAGAGGGCTTAGTAGAGAGTATAGAAGATGTGCTTAGTAGAGAGTATAGAAGATGTGCTTAGTAGAGAGTATAGAAGATGTGCTTAGTAGAGAGTATAGATGATGTGCTTAGTAGAGAGTATAGAAGACGTGCTTAGTAGAGAGTATAGAAGATGTGCTTAGTAGAGAGTATAGAAGATGTGCTTAGTAGAGAGTATAGAAGACGTGCTTAGTAGAGAGTATAGAAGATGTGCTTAGTAGACAGTATAGAAGATGTGCTTAGTAGAGAGTATAGATGATGTGCTTAGTAGAGAGTATAGAAGACGTGCTTAGTAGAGAGTATAGAAGATGTGCTAGTAGAGAGTATAGATGTGCTTAGTAGAGAGTATAGATGTGCTTAGTAGAGAGTATAGAAGATGTGCTTAGTAGAGAGTATAGATGTGGTTAGTAGAGAGTATAGATGTGCTTAGTAGAGAGTATAGAAGATGTGCTTAGTAGAGAGTATAGATGGCTTAGTAGAGAGTATAGATGTGCTTAGTAGAGAGTATAGAAGATGTGCTTAGTAGAGAGTATAGATGTGCTTAGTAGAGAGTATAGAAGACGTGCTTAGTAGAGAGTATAGAAGATGTGCTTAGTAGAGAGTATAGAAGATGTGCTTAGTAGAGATTATAGATGATGTGCTTAGTAGAGAGTATAGAAGACGTGCTTAGTAGAGAGTATAGAAGATGTGCTTAGTAGAGAGTATAGATGTGCTTAGTAGAGAGTATAGATGTGCTTAGTAGAGAGTATAGAAGATGTTTAGTAGAGTATAGATGTGCTTAGTAGAGAGCATAGATGTGTTAGTAGAAGCATAGATGATGTGCTTAGTAGAGAGTATAGAAGATGTGCTTAGTAGAGATTATAGATGTGCTTAGTAGAGAGTATAGATGTGCTTAGTAGAGAGTATAGATGTGTTTAGTAGAGAGCATAGAAGATGTGCTTAGTAGAGAGTATAGATGCGCTTAGTAGAGAGCATAGATGTGCTTAGTAGAGAGTATAGATGTGCTTAGTAGAGATCATAGAAGATGTGCTTAGTAGAGAGTATAGATGTGCTTAGTAGAGAGTATAGATGATGTGCTTAGTAGAGAGTATAGAAGACGTGCTTAGTAGAGAGTATAGATGTGCTTAGTAGAGAGCATAGAAGATGTGCTTAGTAGGGGTATAGATGTGCTTAGTAGAGAGTATAGATGTGCTTAGTAGAGAGTATAGATGTGCTTAGTAGAGAGCATAGAAGATGTGCTTAGTAGAGAGTACAGATGTGCTTAGTAGAGAGTATAGATGTGCTTAGTAGAGAGTATAGAAGACATGCTTAGTAGAGAGTATAGATGTGCTTAGTAGAGAGTATAGATGTGCTTAGTAGAGAGTATAGATGTGCTTAGTAGAGAGTATAGATGTGCTTAGCAGAGAGTATAGATGATGTGCTTAGTAGAGAGTATAGAAGAGGGCTTAGTGGAGAGTATAGAAGATGTGCTTAGTAGAGAGTATAGATGTGCTTAGTAGAGAGCATAGAAGATGTGCTTAGTAGAGAGTATAGATGTGCTTAGTAGAGATTATAGATGTGCTTAGTAGAGAGTATAGATGTGCTTAGTAGAGAGCATAGAAGATGTGCTTAGTAGAGAGTACAGATGTGCTTAGTAGAGAGTATAGATGTGCTTAGTAGAGAGTATAGATGTGCTTAGTAGAGAGTATAGAAGATGTGCTTAGTAGAGAGTATAGAAGATGTGCTTAGTAGAGAGTATAGAAGATGTGCTTAGTAGAGAGTATAGAAGATGTGCTTAGTAGAGAGTATAGAAGATGTGCTTAGTAGAGAGTATAGATGATGTGCTTAGTAGAGAGTATAGAAGACGTGCTTAGTAGAGAGTATAGAAGATGTGCTTAGTAGAGAGTATAGAAGATGTGCTTAGTAGAGAGTATAGAAGACGTGCTTAGTAGAGAGTATAGAAGATGTGCTTAGTAGAGAGTATAGAAGATGTGCTTAGTAGAGAGTATAGATGATGTGCTTAGTAGAGAGTATAGAAGACGTGCTTAGTAGAGAGAGTAGAAGATGTGCTTAGTAGAGAGTATAGATGTGCTTAGTAGAGAGTATAGATGTGCTTAGTAGAGAGTATAGAAGATGTGCTTAGTAGAGAGTATAGATGTGCTTAGTAGAGAGTATAGATGTGCTTAGTAGAGAGTATAGAAGATGTGCTTAGTAGAGAGTATAGATGTGCTTAGTAGAGAGTATAGATGTGCTTAGTAGAGAGTATAGATGTGCTTAGTAGAGAGTATAGATGTGCTTAGTAGAGAGTATAGATGCTTAGTAGAGAGCATAGAAGATGTGCTTAGTAGAGAGTATAGATGATGTGCTTAGTAGAGAGTATAGAAGATGTGCTTAGTAGAGAGTATAGAAGATGTGCTTAGTAGAGAGTATAGAAGATGTGCTTAGTAGAGAGCATAGATGTGCTTAGTAGAGAGTATAGATGTGCTTAGTAGAGAGTATAGATGTGCTTAGTAGAGAGTATAGATGTGCTTAGTAGAGAGCATAGAAGATATGCTTAGTAGAGAGTATAGATGTGCTTAGTAGAGAGTATAGATGTGCTTAGTAGAGAGTATAGAAGATGTGCTTAGTAGAGAGTATAGAAGATGTGCTTAGTAGAGAGTATAGATGTGCTTAGTAGAGAGTATAGAAGATGTGCTTAGTAGAGAGTATAGATGTGCTTAGTAGAGAGTATAGATGTGCTTAGTAGAGAGTATAGAAGATGTGCTTAGTAGAGAGTATAGAAGATGTGCTTAGTAGAGAGCATAGATGTGCTTAGTAGAGAGTATAGATGTGCTTAGTAGAGAGTATAGATGTGCTTAGTAGAGAGTATAGATGTGCTTAGTAGAGAGCATAGAAGATGTGCTTAGTAGAGAGTATAGATGATGTGCTTAGTAGAGAGCATAGAAGATGTGCATAGTAGAGAGTATAGATGATGTGCTTAGTAGAGTGTATAGATGATGTGCTTAGTAGAGAGTATAGAAGATGTGCTTAGTAGAGAGTATAGATGTGCTTAGTAGAGAGCATAGAAGATGTGCTTAGTAGAGAGTATAGATGTGCTTAGTAGAGAGTATAGAAGATGTGCTTAGTAGAGAGTATAGATGTGCTTAGTAGAGAGTATAGATGATGTGCTTAGTAGGGGTATAGAAGATGTGCTTAGTAGAGAGTATAGAAGATGTGCTTAGTAGAGAGTATAGAAGATGTGCTTAGTAGCGAGTATAGATGTGCTTAGTAGAAAGTATAGAAGATGTGCTTAGTAGAAAGTATAGAAGATGTGCTTAGTAGAGAGTATAGAAGATGTGCTTAGTAGAGAGTATAGATGTGCTTAGTAGAAAGTATAGATGTGCTTAGTAGAGAGTATAGAAGATGTGCTTAGTAGAGAGTATAGATGTGCTTAGTAGAGAGTATAGATGTGCTTAGTAGAGAGTATAGATGTGTTTAGTAGAGAGCATAGAAGATGTGCTTAGTAGAGAGTATAGATGTGCTTAGTAGAGAGTATAGATGCTTAGTAGAGAGTATAGATGTGCTTAGTAGAGAGCATAGAAGATGTGCTTAGTAGAGAGTACAGATGTGTTAGTAGAGAGTATAGATGTGCTTAGTAGAGAGTATAGAAGATGTGCTTAGTAGAGAGCATAGATGTGCTTAGTAGAGAGTACAGATGTGCTTAGTAGAGAGCATAGATGTGCTTAGTAGAGAGTACAGATGTGCTTAGTAGAGAGTATAGATGTGCTTAGTAGAGAGTATAGAAGATGTGCTTAGTAGAGAGTATAGATGTGCTTAGTAGAGAGTATAAAAGATGTGCTTAGTAGAGAGTATAGATGATGTGCTTAGTAGAGAGTATAGAAGATGTGCTTAGTAGAGAGTATAGAAGATGTGCTTAGTAGAGAGTATAGATGTGCTTAGTAGAGAGCATAGAAGATGTGCTTAGTAGAGAGTATAGATGTGCTTAGTAGAGTGTATAGATGTGCTTAGTAGAGAGTATAGATGTGCTTAGTAGAGAGCATAGAAGATGTGCTTAGTAGAGAGTACAGATGTGCTTAGTAGAGAGCATAGAAGATGTGCTTAGAAAGAGCATAGATGTGCTTAGTAGAGAGTATAGATGATGTGCTTAGTAGAGAGCATAGAAGATGTGCTTAGTAGAGAGTACAGATGTGCTTAGTAGAGATTATAGATGTGCTTAGTAGAGAGTATAGAAGATGTGCTTAGTAGAGAGCATAGATGTGCTTAGTAGAGAGTATAGATGATGTGCTTAGTAGAGAGTATAGAAGACGTGCTTAGTAGAGAGTATAGATGTGCTTAGTAGAGAGCATAGAAGATGTGCTTAGTAGAGAGTATAGATGTGCTTAGTAGAGAGTATAGATGTGATTAGTAGAGAGTATAGATGTGCTTAGTAGAGAGCATAGAAGATGTGCTTAGTAGAGAGTACAGATGTGCTTAGTAGAGAGTATAGATGTGCTTAGTAGAGAGTATAGAAGACATGCTTAGTAGAGAGTATAGATGTGCTTAGTAGAGAGTATAGATGTGCTAGTAGAGAGTATAGATGTGCTTAGTAGAGAGTATAGATGTGCTTAGCAGAGAGTATAGATGATGTGCTTAGTAGAGAGTATAGAAGACGTGCTTAGTGGAGAGTATAGAAGATGTGCTTAGTAGAGAGTATAGATGTGCTTAGTAGAGAGCATAGAAGATGTGCTTAGTAGAGTGTATAGATGTGCTTAGTAGAGAGTATAGATGTGCTTAGTAGAGAGTATAGATGTGCTTAGTAGAGAGCATAGAAGATGTGCTTAGTAGAGAGTACAGATGTGCTTAGTAGAGAGTATAGATGTGCTTAGTAGAGAGTATAGATGTGCTTAGTAGAGAGTATAGAAGATGTGCTTAGTAGAGAGTATAGAAGATGTGCTTAGTAGAGAGTATAGAAGATGTGCTTAGTAGAGAGTATAGAAGATGTGCTTAGTAGAGAGTATAGAAGATGTGCTTAGTAGAGAGTATAGATGATGTGCTTAGTAGAGAGTATAGAAGACGTGCTTAGTAGAGAGTATAGAAGATGTGCTTAGTAGAGAGTATAGAAGATGTGCTTAGTAGAGAGTATAGAAGACGTGCTTAGTAGAGAGTATAGAAGATGTGCTTAGTAGACAGTATAGAAGATGTGCTTAGTAGAGAGTATAGATGATGTGCTTAGTAGAGAGTATAGAAGACGCTTAGTAGAGAGATAGAAGATGTGCTTAGTAGAGAGTATAGATGTGCTTAGTAGAGAGTATAGATGTGCTTAGTAGAGAGTATAGAAGATGTGCTTAGTAGAGAGGATAGATGTGCTTAGTAGAGAGTATAGATGTGCTTAGTAGAGAGTATAGAAGATGTGCTTAGTAGAGAGTATAGATGTGCTTAGTAGAGAGTATAGATGTGCTTAGTAGAGAGTATAGAAGATGTGCTTAGTAGAGAGTATAGATGTGCTTAGTAGAGAGTATAGAAGATGTGCTTAGTAGAGAGGATAGAAGATGTGCTTAGTAGAGAGTATAGAAGATGTGCTTAGTAGAGAGTATAGATGATGTGCTTAGTAGAGAGTATAGAAGACGTGCTTAGTAGAGAGTATAGAAGATGTGCTTAGTAGAGAGTATAGATGTGCTTAGTAGAGAGTATAGATGTGCTTAGTAGAGAGTATAGAAGATGTGCTTAGTAGAGAGTATAGATGTGCTTAGTAGAGAGCATAGATGTGCTTAGTAGAGAGCATAGATGATGTGCTTAGTAGAGAGCATAGAAGATGTGCTTAGTAGAGAGTATAGATGTGCTTAGTAGAGAGCATAGAAGATGTGCTTAGTAGAGAGTATAGATGTGCTTAGTAGAGAGCATAGAAGATGTGCTTAGTAGAGAGTATAGATGCGCTTAGTAGAGAGCATAGATGTGCTTAGTAGAGAGTATAGATGTGCTTAGTAGAGAGCATAGAAGATGTGCTTAGTAGAGAGTATAGATGTGCTTAGTAGAGAGTATAGATGATGTGCTTAGTAGAGAGTATAGAAGACGTGCTTAGTAGAGAGTATAGATGTGCTTAGTAGAGAGCATAGAAGATGTGCTTGAGAGAGTATAGATGTGCTTAGTAGAGAGTGTAGATGTGCTTAGTAGAGAGTATAGATGTGCTTAGTAGAGAGCATAGAAGATGTGCTTAGTAGAGAGTACAGATGTGCTTAGTAGAGAGTATAGATGTGCTTAGTAGAGAGTATAGAAGACATGCTTAGTAGAGAGTATAGATGTGCTTAGTAGAGAGTATAGATGTGCTTAGTTGAGAGTATAGATGTGCTTAGTAGAGAGTATAGATGTGCTTAGCAGAGAGTATAGATGATGTGCTTAGTAGAGAGTATAGAAGACGTGCTTAGTGGAGAGTATAGAAGATGTGCTTAGTAGAGAGTATAGATGTGCTTAGTAGAGAGCATAGAAGATGTGCTTAGTAGAGAGTATAGATGTGCTTAGTAGAGAGTATAGATGTGCTTAGTAGAGAGTATAGATGTGCTTAGTAGAGAGCATAGAAGATGTGCTTAGTAGAGAGTACAGATGTGCTTAGTAGAGAGTATAGATGTGCTTAGTAGAGAGTATAGATGTGCTTAGTAGAGAGTATAGAAGATGTGCTTAGTATAGAGTATAGAAGATGTGCTTAGTAGAGAGTATAGAAGATGTGCTTAGTAGAGAGTATAGAAGATGTGCTTAGTAGAGAGTATAGAAGATGTGCTTAGTAGAGTGTATAGATGATGTGCTTAGTAGAGAGTATAGAAGACGTGCTTAGTAGAGAGTATAGAAGATGTGCTTAGTAGAGAGTATAGAAGATGTGCTTAGTAGAGAGTATAGAAGACGTGCTTAGTAGAGAGTATAGAAGATGTGCTTAGTAGAGAGTATAGAAGATGTTCTTAGTAGAGAGTATAGATGATGTGCTTAGTAGAGAGTATAGAAGACGTGCTTAGTAGAGAGTATAGAAGACATGCTTAGTAGAGAGTATAGATGTGCTTAGTAGAGAGTATAGATGTGCTTAGTAGAGAGTATAGAAGATGTGCTTAGTAGAGAGTATAGATGTGCTTAGTAGAGAGTATAGATGTGCTTAGTAGAGAGCGTAGAAGATGTGCTTAGTAGAGAGTATAGATGTGCTTAGTAGAGAGTATAGATGTGCTTAGTAGAGAGTATAGAAGATGTGCTTAGTAGAGAGTATAGATGTGCTAGTAGAGAGTAGAAGACGTTAGTAGAGAGTATAGAAGATGTGCTTAGTAGAGAGTATAGAAGATGTGCTTAGTAGAGAGTATAGATGATGTGCTTAGTAGAGAGTATAGAAGACGTTTAGTAGAGATATAGAAGATGTGCTTAGTAGAGAGTATAGATGTGCTTAGTAGAGAGTATAGATGTGCTTAGTAGAGAGTATAGAAGATGTGCTTAGTAGAGAGTATAGATGTGCTTAGTAGAGAGCATAGATGATGTGCTTAGTAGAGAGCATAGATGATGTGCTTAGTAGAGAGCATAGAAGATGTGCTTAGTAGAGAGTATAGATGTGCTTAGTAGAGAGCATAGAAGATGTGCTTAGTAGAGAGTATAGATGTGCTTAGTAGAGAGCATAGAAGATGTGCTTAGTAGAGAGTATAGATGCGCTTAGTAGAGAGCATAGATGTGCTTAGTAGAGAGTATAGATGTGCTTAGTAGAGAGTATAGAAGATGTGCTTAGTAGAGAGTATAGATGCGCTTAGTAGAGAGTATAGATGTGCTTAGTAGAGAGTATAGATGTGCTTAGTAGAGAGTATAGATGTGCTTAGTAGAGAGTATAGAAGACTGCTTAGTAGAGAGTATAGAAGATGTGCTTAGTAGAGAGTATAGAGGATGTGCTTAGTAGAGAGCATAGATGTGCTTAGTAGAGAGTATAGAATATGTGCTTAGTAGAGAGTATAGAATATGTGCTTAGTAGAGAGTATAGATGTGCTTAGTAGAGAGTATAGAAGATGTGCTTAGTAGAGAGGATAGAAGATGTGCTTAGTAGAGAGTATAGAAGATGTGCTTAGTAGCGAGTATAGATGTGCTTAGTAGAGAGTATAGAAGATGTGCTTAGTAGAGAATATAGAAGACGTGCTTAGTAGAGAGTATAGATGTGCTTAGTAGAGAGTATAGATGTTCTTAGTAGAGAGTATAGATGTGCTTAGTAGAGAGTATAGATGTGCTTAGTAGAGAGTATAGAAGATGTGCTTAGTAGAGAGTATAGAAGATGTGCTTAGTAGAGAGTATAGAAGATGTGCTTAATAGAGAGTATAGAAGATGTGCTTAGTAGAGAGTATAGATGTGCTTAGTAGAGAGTATAGAAGATGTGCTTAATAGAGAGTATAGAAGATGTGCTTAGTAGAGAGTATAGATGTGCTTAGTAGAGAGTATAGAAGATGTGCTTAGTAGAGATTATAGATGTGCTTAGTAGAGAGTATAGAAGATGTGCTTAATAGAGAGTATAGAAGATGTGCTTAGTAGAGAGTATAGAAGATGTGCTTAGTAGAGAGTATAGATGCGCTTAGTAGAGAGTATAGATGTGCTTAGTAGAGAGTATAGATGTGTTTAGTAGAGAGTATAGATGTGCTTAGTAGAGAGTATAGAAGATGTGCTTAGTAGAGAGTATAGATGTGATTAGTAGAGAGCATAGATGTGCTTAGTAGAGAGTATAGATGTGCTTAGTAGAGAGCATATAAGATGTGCTTAGTAGAGAGTATAGAAGATGTGCTTAGTAGAGAGTATAGAAGATGTGCTTAGTAGAGAGTATAGATGTGCTTAGTAGAGAGCATAGATGTGCTTAGTAGAGAGTATAGACGATGTGCTTAGTAGAGAGTATAGATGATGTGCTTAGTAGAGAGTATAGATGTGATTAGTAGAGAGTATAGAAGATGTGCTTAGTAGAGAGTATAGATGTGCTTAGTAGAGAGTATAGACGATGTGCTTAGTAGAGAGTATAGATGATGTGCTTAGTAGAGAGTATAGATGTGATTAGTAGAGAGTATAGAAGATGTGCTTAGTAGAGAGTATAGATGTGCTTAGTAGAGAGTATAGAAGATGTACTTAGTAGAGAGTATAGAAGATTTGCTTAGTAGAGAGTATAGAAGATGTGCTTAGTAGAGAGTATAGAAGATGTGCTTAGTAGAGAGTATAGATGTGCTTAGTAGAGAGTATAGAAGATGTGCTTAGTAGAGAGTATAGAAGATGTACTTAGTAGAGAGTATAGAAGATGTGCTTAGTAGAGAGTATAGAAGATTTGCTTAGTAGAGAGTATAGATGATGTGCTTAGTAGAGAGTATAGATGATGTGCTTAGTAGAGAGTATAGATGATGTGCTAGTAGAGATATAGATGATGTGCTTAGTAGAGAGTATAGAAGATTTGCTTAGTAGAGAGTATAGATGATGTGCTTAGTAGAGAGTATAGATGATGTGCTTAGTAGAGAGTATAGATGTGCTTAGTAGAGAGTATAGATGATGTGCTTAGTAGAGAGTATAGATGATGTGCTTAGTAGAGATTATAGATGATGTGCTTAGTAGAGAGTATAGATGATGTGCTTAGTAGAGAGTATAGATGATGTGCTTAGTAGAGAGTATAGAAGATTTGCTTAGTAGAGAGTATAGATGTGCTTAGTAGAGAGTATAGATGTGCTTAGTAGAGAGTATAGATGTGCTTAGTAGAGAGTATAGAAGATGTTCTTAGTAGAGAGTATAGAAGATGTGCTTAGTAGAGATCATAGAAGATGTGCTTAGTAGAGAGTATAGAAGATGTGCTTAGTAGAGAGTATAGATGTGCTTAGTAGAGAGTATAGATGTGCTTAGTAGAGAGTATAGATGTGCTTAGTAGAGAGTATAGATGTGTTAGTAGAGAGTATAGATGTACTTAGTAGAGAGTATGAAGATGTGCTTAGTAGAGAGTATAGAAGATGTGCTTAGTAGAGAGTATAGAAGATGTGCTTAGTAGAGAGTATAGAGGATGTGCTTAGTAGAGAGTATAGAAGATGTTCTTAGTAGAGAGTATAGAAGATGTACTTAGTAGAGAGTATAGAAGATGTACTTAGTAGAGAGTATAGAAGATGTGCTTAGTAGAGAGCATAGAAGATGTGCTTAGTAGAGAGCATAGATGTGCTTAGTAGAGATTATAGAAGATGTGCTTAGTAGAGAGTATAGAAGATGTGCTTAGTAGAGAGTATAGAAGATGTGCTTAGTAGAGAGCATAGAAGATGTGCTTAGTAGAGAGTATAGAAGATGTGCTTAGTAGAGAGCAATTTAGATGTGCATAGTAGAGAGTATAGATGTGCTTAGTAGAGAGTATAGATGTGCTTAGTAGAGAGTATAGATGTGCTTAGTAGAGAGTATAGATGTGCTTAGTAGATAGTATAGATGTGCTTAGTAGAGAGTATAGATGTGCTTAGTAGAGAGTATAGATGTGCTTAGCAGAGAGTATAGATGTGCTTAGTAGAGAGTATAGAAGATGTGCTTAGTAGAGAGTATAGATGTGCTTAGTAGAGAGTATAGAAGATATGCTTAGTAGAGAGTATAGATGTGCTTAGTAGAGAGTATAGATGTGCATAGTAGAGAGTATAGATGATGTGCTTAGTAGAGAGTATAGATGATGTGCTTAGTAGAGAGTATAGATGTGCTTAGTAGAGAGTATAGAAGATGTTCTTAGTAGAGAGTATAGATGTGCTTAGTAGAGAGTATAGATGTGCTTAGTAGAGAGTATAGATGTGCTTAGTAGAGAGTATAGATGTGCTTAGTAGAGAGTATAGAAGATGTGCTTAGTAGAGAGTATAGATGTGCTTAGTAGAGAGTATAGATGTGCTTAGTAGAGAGTATAGATGTGCTTAGTAGAGAGTATAGATGTGCTTAGTAGAGAGTATAGAAGATGTGCTTAGTAGAGAGTATAGAAGATGTTCACAAACTCCTATGGTTCAATGTTCAGCTCTTGATATAACCTAGCAAGTAATGGATCCACTGAAATATCAGCAACATTACCCTCACTACTCATTGATGGTGTAGAATTTCATTTACTGGGACATCTACTGCAAGTAAGAAGCCAGCTTGTCTAAAGCAGTTTGAAATTGTTGCAGGCAAAACTCTGTCCCATGCAGTTTTTAACATTAAAATATCATCAAGGAGGGTTATCTTGAAATCATCAGAACTGAGGTCAGCATCCATATGACCTACCAGTTTTGACAACATTGTAGATCTGTAATAAACTTTCAGGTTTTGAATAATCCCTTTGATCACAAGACTGAAGTATTGATGTATCATTAGTTGGCATAAACAAAAGTTCTGTTGCTTTCAAATTGTTCATTCTTGTGTGTGCTAAACAATTGTCAACAATTAAAAGAACTTTTCTTTGTTTACTCATCATTGAAGAATCAAATTCTTGTAGCCATTCACTGAAAAGTTCAGACGTCATCCATGACTTTGAATTAGATCTGTAATTCACACACACTTTTTTCAGGCCTTTGAAGCAGCGAGGATTTAAAATTTTCCAATCACAAATAAAGACCATTTTTCACTACCATCCATATTGGAACACACAACCACTGTTATTCTTTCTTTTGATTTGTTTCCCCCATGACACTTTTCATATTTTAAACAAAATGTCTTATTGGAAACAATTCCAAAATAAGCCAGTTTCATCAGCATTAAATACATCCACAGAATTATATTTAGACAAAGAGGTTTAGCTACCTTCTTCGTCCATGAATATAAGCACGTCATCAACAGTTTCATCGGCATTAAATACATCCACAGAATTATATTTAGACAAAGCAGGTTTAATCTGTACGTTCGGCTAGAAATCTCATTTATAAATGAGATGGCTACATGACCTGAATAACGTATTTGATGTATTTATGCATTTAAAAGCATATTTTATGTTCATAATGTAAAACATATGATATTACCATATCATAAATAAAAATATATTTTAACAATTTATTATGGTAATATTATATGTTTTACATTATGAAACATAAATTATATGCTTTTAAATGCATAAATAACACACAAATACGGTTAGTTCCGGAGTCATGTAGCCATCTCATTTATAAATGAGATTTTCTTAGTACCCGAACGTTACAGGTTAAACCTGCTTGTCTAAATATAATTCTGTGGATGTATTTAATGCCGATGAAACTGTTGATGACGTGGCGCACATTCATGGACAGAAGAGGTGTTAAACCATATTAAATATTACATTTTTTATGAATTTTTGTGTAAACACACCCTCCAAAACCAGTTTTTTTTACCAAATTTTGAGGGAATTTTTACCCAAAAATTTATAAAACATTAAATATTTAATATATCCTAAAATCATTTTAATATTTAGATATTACAATTGCGCACCTTAGAGGGAAAACAGAATTCATTTACATTCATTAGATTCAGAGCCTTAGGGATTTGAAATTTTGTTTTGGCGGCCATTTTGTATTGTTTCCATGGCAACACTTTGACTTTTTTTTTTTTACTAATTTTTTCTACTATTCTAAGTCATACTCTTTCAAAATGCTTATACAAATTTTATATTAATATGAAAACAACGAAAATAGATTCTTGATTTTCAAGACCCGAATCCCCCCTTAAGATGTCTAATCTCGTTGAATAAAGCATGCTTTTTTGTTCTTCTTCTGTCTCCGCCCGCTATGAATTCATGCGTAGTCAGGGAGCCTTTTATCTGACTGATTTCTGGGTGAAAGCCGACTAACCGTGTGTAAGGTGTCCCTAGCCATTCAAGCGAACCTTCTCCGACTTCAGTGGTAGAAACATGCTTTTATTACACCGACATTTCCGAACGGCCGCCATTTTGGATAATCTCTGCAGGTGAGTTTTCACTTGCTCTTGTCAAAAATAACACATTTGCTTAAAAATGGTATCTAGTGACTCAGATTACTGTCCTAATCAAGACTATTTCAACAAGGTTAGTGCTTTATAGGCTGCTTACTAGACCAGTTCTGCATCATTTTCTCTTATTTATTTATTATTTATTAATTGGTGTCTTCAAAATATGGAAATATTTAGAAGTTACAAATTTTCTAATTACTGCCTTATTTATTGTCCAAACAACTTCATGTTTGGATATATTGTGTAAATATGAAGGTACTAAGAGAGTATATTAATAGTTTTCATGATATATTTCATACTTTTTTTTCCCTTCTTTGTGGCTGTATAATTATTTGAAATTTGTGTTAAAATCTATTTTAGCATCACCAAAATTAGGTCACTAATATCACATATTACATGACACTGATGCTAAAATCACATATCTTGATAGTACATTCAATTAACTATCTAACCATATATAACATGCCTATGTTCAATTCCTGGAGTATATATGGTTTCTAGTAATAGAGCAGGTCTTCAAAAATAACAAAAAAACCTTACAAATCCACGAACGGTTAAGAGTTAAGCACCTCTTCTGTCCATGACTACGTCGCCACGTCATCAACAGTTTCATCAGCATTAAATACATCCACATAATTATATTTAGACAAAGCAGGTTTAAGCACCTCTTCTGTCCATGAATACGTCGCCACGTCATCAACAGTTTCATCAGCATTAAATACATCCACATAACTATATTTAGACAAAGCAGGTTTAAGCACCTCTTCTGTCCATGAATACGTCTCCACGTCATCAACTGATCGTTTTTCTCCACACATACTCTTGTATGTTAAGCAATGTCATTTTTTTAAACGATCCAACCAGCCATTACTACATTTCCAGTCTGTCTGGCCTCCAAGACGTGCAAATTCCTCTGCTTTTGCAATAATTAATGGCCCATTTACAGGTACATTTGCCAACCTAAGCACAGTGAACCATTTACAGGTACATTTGCCAACCTAAGCACAGTGAACCATTTACAGGTACATTTGCCAACCTAAGCACAGTAAACCATTTACAGGTACACTTGCCAACCTAAGCACAGTGAACCATTTACAGGTACATTTGCCAACCTAAGCACAGTGAACCATTTACAGGTACATTTGCCAACCTAAGCACAGCGAACCATTTTAAAAGAGCACTATCACCAAAATCACATGTGGCTGTTCTGTCTGTCACTGTTGATTTGACATTCGAAAAACAACTTTCTCTACCGGTCTTTATGTTTTAAAATTCCAGAAAGCGTCGATTTTGGAATAGCATATTCTCTAGCTATATCCACTTTCTTCTTACCACTATGCTCAAGTTCTTCCAATAGTATATTCTCTAGCTATATCCACTTTCTTCTTACCACTATGCTCAAGTTCTTCCAATAGTATATTCTCTAGCTATATCCACTTTCTTCTTACCACTATGCTCAAGTTCTTCCAATAGTATATTCTCTAGCTATATCCACTTTCTTCTTACCACTATGCTCAAGTTCTTCCAATAGTATATTCTCTAACTATATTCACTTTCTTCTTACCACTATGCTCAAGTTCTTCCAATAGCATATTCTCTAGCTATATTCACTTTCTTCTTACCACTATGCTCAAGTTCTTCCAATAGCATATTCTCTAGCTATATCCACTTTCTTCTTACCACTATGCTCAAGTTCTTCCAATAGCATATTCTCTAGCTATATCCACTTTCTTCTTACCACTATGCTCAAGTTCTTCCAATAGCTCTTTTTTTTTTAAAGTTAAAGTAGTAAGCTTTCGACCGCCAGCCGCCATTGTTGATATGTAGGGATACATCGCCGCGGATGTCGTATGTGCGAGATTTCACGTGAAATTATTCTTCCATTAAACAATTTAAAAAATGTTTGTGTGATAATGAACAGTTCGACTTAAACGTCAACAAGTATATAGTAGGTATTTATTTTTAGCTTCGACTAATCCAAATATTCGAGTAAACCGAATTCGACTTAACCGGACTTTTATTACAATTATAAAGAAGGAAAATAGCCGGGACTAAACCGATCGTGTCGACTTAAGCTAAATTCGTCGTCTTATAAGAGTTCGACTGTATATATATATATGTATATATGTACAACATGTACATGACACAATATAGTTTCATCACTAATATGTGTACAACACGTTAGTTAGTTGCATATCCTTTACAGGACATTGGGAATCAATCTCATCTTTGTATCGTTGTTTGTGATTTTTATAGGCATTATTACGTCTAGTAGTTTGCCATTGCTTTCTGAACGGGTGGTGACATCGTCCTTTTGTAAAAATCCACCCGGAACAATTTGCAACTAAACTGTCCGCAGCGTGATTCGAACTGAGAACGTCGGGGTTAATAAACTGAGTTACTATCTCCAAGGCCACAGATGCCACCATACAACATGTACACGTCATAATATAGTTTTTAAAAATCTTTCTAATATCAAGGGATGTAATAGATATGATCATGATGATTTGTGTCTAATAAGAGTAACCTTCCTTTGATC
>JADZMA010001423.1:0-19596 GCA_020796225.1 Arion vulgaris
GATCTTGCAAAGTTCCCAGCACGTATTGTCTATATCGAAGCATTTCAGAGACACTTAAAGAGTGTCTTTAAAGCGTTTTCTACCACCAGCTAAACGTCTGCCTTCAAGCTCATATACATCAACTGTTTTGGGGATGCGTTTATCAGGCATCGAGCAATGTGACCGACCCATCACTTGGGCCTTCTGCAGCAGGAGTGTTGACGCTTGAGATCTTTGCTCATGTGAGGACTTCATGTCTGGAATTTTGTCCTGCCATTTATTTTTAGTATTCTGCGTAGACAGCTTGTGTGGAAATGGTTTAATTTTCTTGCGTGTCTGCTATATACTGTATGTCTCGCTTGCGTACAGCAGCGTAGTTAGCACTATGGCCTGGTAAACTTTCAGCTTTGTGACTATGCTTATCCCCTTCGTTCCCACACAGTGACACGTAAGCGTGACACATTGTACCTACTAATGAACTAGTGTATTAATTTATGTCATTAGTTTGGAGTGGAGTATTAATGCATAATTAAAACCTTTTCTTTGTTTACATGGTGCAGGGTACTAGTCGTGATGTGTTGTATTACGACAGTGATTTCTTTCTATGATGCGAGTCCATAAGGGACTCATGATTGAGGAAATTTAATACATAGCTGGTGCAGACTTTTTATATATTGTTATTGGTATTTCTATAGTCATTTATGTTTAGTGTGAAGAGTGTCTTGTGATTCAGGTGACCTTTCAATACTTCCAATTCAGGCTGTCCCTTCTAATTCTTTTCTTTTTTTTCTTGATTGTTAAACTTTCCTGGGGCCTTGTACTGGGTGAAACTACTACACTGGTATGCACCGCTGCCTTCGTGCATAACCGGTCTTGATCTTCTGTATCATGCTCATAGTCACTGAGCATGCATGCACTGCCTTCGTGCATAACTGGTCTTGATCTTCTGTATCATGCTCATAGAGTCACTGAGTATGCATGCACTGCCTTCGTGCATAACCGGTCTTGATCTTCTTATCATGCTCCATAGAGTCACACTGGCATTGCATGCATGAAGTAATGAAGCTGATCTCAGTAATAGATAAATCGAGTTTCTACTCCTATCGGAGACGGACGATAAAACAGTCTCATGTTCATTTGAGCTGTAAAAGAACCATGGCAGTTCAAAATCAGGAAGAGCAGGCTTGAAAAAGCTGCCCGGGGCAAATTCAGTAGGAAAAAAATTTAAAATAAAAAATTCGTACAAAATCTCTTCATCTAATTACATCAGGAACCCTCGCTACAGTGCTACGGAGTTCGTGCACTGCTAAGATCTTCCTGTGTAAGAAAGAGATCAGATCACACATGGTTACTCACTGAAGTGCAATGATTATGGTCCTATCAATCAATCAATCAAGTGTGCATAAGTGAATGTTTGCGTGCTAGCCCTCCATAGTTTATCCTCCCATGAGCTCCATCGTCATACTGTTGGTAAGCTGTCGCATATGCGCCATTCCCTCTTTGATGACCTTCGCTAGATCGAGCCATAAAGTCATTGTACATCAAAGTAAAGTAAAATTACCTATTATACCACGTTGTTAAAAAAGTTAGTGCATATCCTTTACAGGACTTGCGAATCAGCCCCAGCTTTCGCTTGCTGTTTGTGATTTTACTAGGCATTATTACGTTCAGTAGTTTGCCATTGCTTTCTGAACGGTTGGTGCCATCGTCCTTTGTTAAAATCCACACCGACAATTTGCTCAAACTGTCCGCAACGATTCGAACTCAGAACGTCGAGGTTAATGGACCGAGTCACTAACTAGGCCACGAACGCCACGTTGTATATGAGGGTAATACGATGTTAGCTCGTATTTTCATTGATCGATACGGCTTTTTGATGGGTGATGGTCAACATCGCGCCGTCCACTACTTACTTCAATGCTTTTCCTTGCACATGTTAGGCTCGTATTTTCATTGATCGTCAGCACGATGGGTGATGTAGTCAACATCCACGCCGTCCGCTTTACTTACTTGCAATGCTTTCGCGCACATGTTGAACTCGTATTTTCATTGATCGTCAGCACACGTGCGGTGATGTGAGTCAACATCACGCCGTCCGCTGCTACTTCCCAATGCTTTTCCTTGTATGTTAGGCTCGTATTTTCATTGATCGTCGGCACACGATGGGTGATGGTCAACATCACGCCGTCTGCTTTACCGCTAATGCTTTTCCTTACTGATTGATGCTGGGTCAGACTGAGAGCCGTTACAATCAAAAAAGTTCACCCACTTGTGGGGTGAACCACTAGCAAAGAAGCGATTTACTAACAACTGCATTACTTTGTCTTCTTTGCAATATCTATTTTGATGATTATACCGTTAGAGGCCATTTTATGATGAGTCAACTATTGTCTGTTAGCTTATCTCTGGTGCCATGTAGTTTTGATGGGTTATGCCGTTAGACGCGTTCTTATGATGTAGTAGCTTGTTGTCTGAGCCACATCTCTGGTGTCCTGTAGTTTGATGATTATACAGCACAGACACGTTCTTATGATGAGTTGACTGCAATGAAGCTCTGTCTACAGTGCCATATGGTTTTGATGATTATACCGGTGAGGCCTTCTTATGATGGAAGTCAACTGTTGACTCACGGGAATATCTAGTTTTCCATCTAGTTTTGAAGTGATTATAACACAGACGCGTTCGTATGGTAAATCAACTGTGTCTGAGCTAATCTCCACAATTCATCGTTTGATATTGATTATACCGTTAGACGCGTTCTTGTGAGTGAAGCCGACTATTGTCTAGAGGCTCATCTCTGGTACCATCTAGTTTTGATGATTATACAGATTAGACGCGTTCTTTATGATGAAGTATTCTTGTCAGGCTATCTCACGAATTGCCATGTAGTTTGATGATTATACCGTTAGACGCGTTCTTATGATGGGGTGTTGTTGTTTAGAGCTCATCTCTGGTGCCATGTAGTTTGAGTAGTTATACCCGTTAGACGTATTCTTATGATGAAGTAGCTTGTTGTCTGGGCTCATCTCTGAGTGTCATGTAGTTTTGATGATTATACCTTTGGGCAACGTTCTTATGATGAAGTTGACTGCTGTCTGAAGCTCATCTCTGGTGCCGTAGTTTTATTAATTATACCGTTAGAATGCCTTCTTATGATGAAGTCGATGAGCTGTTGTCTGGGCTCTATCTCTGGTGTATGTAGTTTTGATGGTGCCCAATTAGATGTCCTTATGTTGAGTCGACTATTGTCTGGAGCTCATCTCCAGGTGTCATGTAGTTTTGATGATTATACCGTTATTGCGTTCTTATGATGAAATCGACTGTTGTCTAGAGCGCTCTCGTCCTGGTGCCATCTAGTTTGGTAGTTATACCGTTGGGCATGTTCTTATGATGAAGTCGACTGTTGTCTGAGGCTCATCTCTGGTGCCATGTAGTTTTGAATGTAATTCATTGTGTTCTGGGGCCGGCATTCCTTTCTGGGGAGGACATACGAGGACAGTCTTGCAGGACACGTTCTGTGGTTTGACAACGTTACTATAAACAGAAGGAAGGTGGGACAGTCGTAGTTATTAATAAGTACTGAGATTCTCAAGAAAAAAGTAAAAATATAAAAACAGACAAACGAATAACAGGACAATATGTTGACATAGTAACTAACAACTAACCATCACCAAGTACGATCTATTTTATTATTATTATTTTTGGGTTATCATTTACCTCAATATCTATAGTTGAATTATTGGTTATTGGTTACTCTAAACTGACGTCATTGCGCCAGGCAGACCCATAGTTGCTCAACCCCATGGTCCTCAGCAGATCAGACAAAGAAAATATAGTTAGTTAACATATCTTGTTTGTTAGTAGTAGAGAATATATATATTCTTCAGTCAAGTAATTCATGACAAACAGAGAATATACATTTCGTCAGTCAAGTCGTCTTCTTCTTCTTCTTTGCGTTCGTTCTTTACGACCAATTTTATCACTCTTTGTGATATGTTTGATCTTTGCCAAGAACGTGTATGCATTGCACATTGGTTTGGTAGGCCCCCTAAACGCAGACCTGCACGTTTGGGACATGTGCATCCGATTTCAGCCTAGCCTTCTTAGTCACTCTTACGACATGCATGGTAGTAACAGTGGTTCTATTCTTTACACCCCAAATTTAGGCCCCAGCCAACCACTCAGGCAGTCAGTCAAGTAATTCATAACTTTCAAACAAAAGGAATATACTCTTTTCTTCAGTCCAAGTAATTCATAACAAAACAGAGAAATATATATCTTGTCTTGGTCAAGTAATTCATAACAAACAGAGAATATATATTTTCTTCAGTCAAGTAATTCATAACAAACAGAGAATATATATCTTGTCTTCAGTCCGTAATTCATAACAAACATGGAATATATATTTTTCTTCAGTCAAGTAATTCATAACAAACAGAGAATATACGTTTACTTCCATGGACGTTCATGCGTTAAGGCAGAAGGGAGGCAGGTGCCCCCTCCCACCCACTTCCCTCCTGGAAAGTAGGTTTATACAAATCTGATCTTCTTCATTTCCACGTATTAACGCAACTAACAACATGTGTTCCTTTCCCCCCCTGCCCTCATATGCGTCGCCCCCTCCTCCACCCGCACCATCCCCGCCCCAGGACCATGCAGTATATTTTATCAGTGGATGCAAGTCTTTGAAATACACCGCCCTTTAAATGTTGTATTCATTTTCTTTACAATAATATTCGATTACGATTTGTCTAAACTGCACAAAATGTACGAATACTAAATTATGAACATCAGCCTCGGAATCACATAAACCAATATAAAATCGTTTGCGTCAAGATTTCAATTATTGAATGGTTCAAATTGTATTTTCATTTCGTTCTCATGCCGCCCATAAGTTTCAATCTGATCTTGACTACCTCTCTCTATCATAGCACAGTACGGCCCTGCACCCCCCTTCCGTCCCTCCAGGCAATTCGGGTACGCCCATGTTTCGCTAGTAAGACTAATACCAATTTAACTAAACACGACGACAGCGTGTAGAGACCTTACGACGGTAAGGTTTCGTGGCATATCCTGTTATGACGTACCAATCAAGCGCGATAAATGAGTCGTTGATTTTCTAGGCAATGCCTTACGTTCAGTGGTTGACATTGCTTTCTGAGTGGTGAGTCAATTTTCTTTCGTAAAATCCACATGGAAACAAATTTTCTTTAAAATTGCCCACCCGCGGAGTTTAGACCAGAGCTTTTACTTGATACAGCCAGCTCTAATAATATGAGTTTATAGTTGGTTGTGGCTGGGTTTGAACCAGGCACACTTGATACAACCAACTCTAATAATATGAGTTTATAGTTAGTTGTGGCTGGAGTTTCAACTAGGCACACTTGACCACAGCCAGCTCTAATAATATGAGTTTATAGTTGGTTGTGGCTGGAGTTTCAACTAGGCACACTTGTACACAGCCAGCTCTAATAATATGAGTTTATAGATTGTAGTTTGTGACTGGAGTTTAGACAAGCACACTTGACCACAGCCAACTCTAATAATATGAGTTTATAGTTTAGTTTGTGGCTGGAGTTTGAACCAGGTACCTTGACCACAGCCAACTCTAATAATGAGTTTGTAGTTGGTTGTGACTGGGTGTTTTTGAACCACGCACATGACCACAGCCAGCTCTAATAATATGAGTTTATAGTTGGTTGTGGCTGGAGTTAGACTAAACCCTTATAATTACTGTAGCTCTATCATGAGTTTATAGTTGGATTTGTGGCCTGGAGTTGAACCAGGCACACTTGGCCACAGCCAGCTCTAATATGAGTTTATAGACAGTTTGTGGCTGGTGTTTCAAACCAGACACCTTGATACAGCCAACTCTAATAATATAGGTTTATAGTTAGTTTGTGGCTGGGTTTGAACCAGGTACACTTGACCACAACCAACTCTAATAATATGAGTTTATAGTTGGTTGTGGCTGGTGTTTGAACCAGGCACATGATACAGCCAACTCTAATAATATGGGTTTATAGTTGGTTGTGGCTGGAGTTTGAACCCAGGCACACTTGATACACAGCCAACTCTAATAATATGAGTTTATAGTTGGTTGTGACTGGAGTTTGAACTAGGCACCTTGACCACAACCAACTCTAATAATATGATTTATAGTTGGTTGTGGCTGGAGTTTGGGCCAGGCACACTTGACTAACCAACTCTAGTAAATGTGAGTTTATAATAAGTTGGTTTGGCTGGAGTTTGAGCCAGGCACTTGACCACAGCCAACTCTAATAATATGAGTTTATAGTTAGTTGTGACGGTGTTTGAACTAAGCACGCCAGCTAGCAAATCTAGTAATATGAGTTTATAGTTGGTTGTGGCTTGACGAACAGTAAGACAACAAAACAAATGTAAAGATAATTTGAATAAAAAATTGAAGAGAAAAAAAGCCGCCCAAATGAGCTAAATAAAGGCACAGGAACTCACTTGCAGCAATGTATAGCATAACTAGGTCGCACGTCGTATGCCTGTTTACAAACGTCTGCTCTGTCTTTGGAGTTCTACCATTCTGGAATAAACACAAGATTCGGGTTATAAGGCCACAACTAGAAATAGTCAAGAGTTATGAAATGTAGACATTAGTTCACAGTGTTTCTTCTTCACAAAACCATATCGACCCATGTTAACCATTCTTTGTGATTTGTATGCGTCTCAGCCTAAGAGAGATTGTACGTTGCCAGTTATGCGCCTACATGTAAGCCAGCACATCCGATTTCTGCGACCTTTTTATTTTAGCAGGATAGCTTCCTGGTCCTAAGCCCAGTCGCCTCTTACAACATGCCTTGTGGGTCCAGTGTACTAATCTTTGCTTCTTGAGCACCTCCCAGCTTAGCCACACAGGTGAAGTGTAGGAGACTGAACTAACCTTCTTGTGTGTTCAAGTTGACACTTTTACACATTAAACTATCCATCCATTAGGAAAATTGCATACAATATGCTAATCCAGGGGTGGGCAAACTTTTTTGTGCAGAGGCCACATTGAAAATTGTAAAGCTATTGAGGCCACATATAATATTATGTAATTTTTTGTTTAATTCTCAGTAGAAAGTAATCAATGAAATATTGCCAGCAGCAAACAAGGTAGTTTTACATAATGTAGATAACTTCACACAAATAAATTCTCTTCTAACAGACTTACACTATAACAGTATATTTTCTAATATGGATAAAAAGTTTTGCAAATGTTTAAACAATATTTGCAAAAATATTATGTTATACAGTTACAATATGGAGTTCATATCAATAGTTTTGTGAAGATTTTAAAAAAACATACATACAGTCACAATTTTATTTAATTGCTGATTTCCTCTTGAGAGTGTATATCTTGTTATTTAGATTTACATGAACCTTTGAAATGGAACAAGTTTACTTGTAGAAATTTGCATGACTACATTTAAGTTATAATCAGAATAATAAAGACCTATTCTTAGATTTGTTGATTTTAAGCAAGAAAAATGCCTGTTCCACAAATATATGTAGATCAAATAATGACAAAATTTAGCTGCAAAGTTTTTAAGTTTGGGGAATGATTATTCCAGGCAAAGACCATAGAAATCCAGCAAACATTCAGACTTAAATTGCCTTCAGATAATAGTGGCTTGTAAATTCAAGCAGCCCAGCTGTATGTGCACTGAGGCTGTCAGCTTCTGCACTGGGGAGAATTGATAACATTGAAGTGCTGCTCCAAGTTCTGGAAATCTTGGAATCTTCTTCCAAATTCTTCAACCAATACATCTAACTGAGCTTTGAATTTTTTACTCATCTCATCAGAAATAGTTTCTCGTTTCAGCAAGGAAGTGACAAACGTATTTTCCTTGCTTGTCTGGAAAACAGTGAGAAGTTCTTGAAATGATTTTACATGAACATGGCATTTCATGTGCAAACAAACCATTGCCCTGAAGTTTAACATTCAGTTCATTACTTTCCATTATTTTATTATTAAGCAAATATAAAGTCATTCCACTCTGCATTAACAATGTTAGTATTAAAGTCCCATTCTATGCCCTTCATCTCTAGAAACATTACTATTTCTTCTTTAGATCTACTCTCCTTAAAGCCTTTTCAAGACTCAACCATCCCGAACTGTACTATGGTACAGGACATCAGAATGTTCAGTTTCTAGATCGTCTAGTAATGCTCTGAACTGCCTGTGGGATTAGTCCTCTTGATCTGATAGAGGTTTATGACACTGACAACTGGGTCAATAACATGTAATTTTTAAAACAGATTTACACAAACTTTACTTGTTCTGAATCACACAGTGAAGTAAAGTATTACGTGTTCAGGATATTCTGACTTAATCCTATCATTGATCAGCTTTATCAGTCCTATGTTTTTCAGTTACAAGCACAGGCACCATCAGTTGTAATACTAGCCATCTTGTTCTCCCATTAACCCAGCTCTTTCAATACAGCCACTAACAGCATTACATATATCGAGGCCCAGTGATAGTGTCTTTGATTGACTCACTTTCAATAACTCTTCGAAAGTTTAATTGTTTATTCCATGTGCAAAAACTAATAATTGTGCAGTATCCTGTACATCAGTAATCTCGTCAATACAAAGTACCACAAAAATGCTTACTTGCATCTTGAAGTTGAAGGTCAAATCTGTATCTTTTCAAGCACGTCTAACAACTTAGTTCTTTGGATAATACAATATCTCAAATTTGTTGTTTTGTTTCTGGACATAGGATGTTTGTTGCATCTAGTAAACATTCCTTAATAAATTCACCATCAGAAAATGACATTTATATTCCACAATTTTGTGTGACTGCCCATGACTGTCCTCTGTTGCAGCATCTTAGATAGAATACTGTTTTGTAAACACAGTTTGTTATTTCTTCACACTTTTGCAACTCCATGCATTTCTTTTCCTTTCTTCAGATGTTAGATTGTGTCGGGAATTGCTTGATGTTTTGTCTGGTAATGTCTTTTTAGTTATAATCTTTAAAAACAGCCACTGATTCGTGACACAGCAAGCAAACAGATTTATTGCCAATTTATAAATAATATTCGGTAATCCATTCGTCTTTGAAAACCCGACACACTCAATCTTAATCACGTTTTTGGATGCCTCATTATAATAAAAATGTGTAAAATGTTACCAAAAATTAACTACAAAAATATTAGCCAATAATATAAAGATATAATTATTAGATTACAGAAAAACAGTTTGTACATAAATACAGAATTTATGAATCGACTACAAACGTGATGATTATTAAAAACACCAGGAAATTCCCAGGCACTGCGCAGCAAATGATTACCGTCAGTATTTGCTCATTCATTCGTAGGATATGAGGAGGTTTATTTCTGACGAGCATTATTGTTGTAAGTATTATTAATTATAACAGCTTTAACGATATTCTATTTTGTATGAAACATCTTAATATAAACTAAACATACATCCCGACATAATGCTTAAAAGTTAAAAACAATTTAATTATAATTTGAAAGGCAATTTCCAATCTTTATAAAATTATATCGTCCGAGTACTTATAATCATTAGAAACATTCAATATTAATCAAATCACATCAATTCTAGTATGATAAATTAATCAATATTAAACACTCATATTAAACATATTAAAATTTCATTGACGATATATATATCAATAATGTTTAAATGACGCCAGAATTGGAAAACAATATTGTATATTTAATACCTTAAAAAATCGAATTAAAATTCAATTTCAGCGGCGTAATATTAATGGAAAAATCATTTGGCGGCGATCGTTGGTTTATTTAAAAATGTGTTTTGAGGCCACCAAAATGTCAATGTGCCGTCGCATGCGGCCGTGGGCCGTAGTTTGCCCACCTGGCATAAATCCTTACATCTGCTTTATTAAAAATCAGGTCCAAGAACCACAAGGGGGTTGTCCAGGACTTTCAGGAAACAGAATAGTAACACTGCGACCTACAAGGCATGTCGTATGAGGTGACTGATGTAGGACCTGGGAGCTACTCGCCCATGTGCTGCCAGGCTCAATAAGGGAGGCAGAGTAGCAGCACGACCTAGGCATGTCGTAAGAGGTGACTGAGAGTGGGACCTGGGAAGCTACTCGCCCGTGTGCTGCCGGGCTCGTAAGGGGAGCAGAGTAGCAGCACTGCGACCTACAAGGCATGTCGTAAGAGGTGACTGAGGTAGGACCTAGGGAAGCTACTCGCCCGTGTGCTGCCGGGCTCGTGGGGAGCAGAGAGTAGCAGCACTGCGACTCTACAAGGCATGTCGTAAGAGGTGACTGGTGGACCTAGGAAGCTACTCGCCCGTGTGCTGGAGCTCGTAGAGCAGAGTAGCAGCACTGCGACCTACAAGGCATGTCGTAAGAGGTGACTGAGAGTGGGACCAAGGAAACTACTCTAGTAAATTAAATGCATCATAGAAATCGGATGTGCTGACCTACTTGCAGACGCAAGCAGCACAACGTACAATATCTCTTAAGCTATGATCACATACCGTCATACTAGTGGTTCAGCGGGTGCTCGACAGACGTTGGAAGAAGAAGAAGAAGAAGTCAAGACCAACATTTTAATATGATCGTAAGCTACTTTTTCTAAAATATAGAATTTTGTATTGGATATAATGTGCATTTTTTCATTTCCAATGTTGCCAACAATTTTTATTGCACTGGAAATGTTAAAAAAGAAATTATACTACAATTATTAAGAAACAACATCAGTTTAAAAGTCTAAATAAATATGGAATTGCAAATTATATAGTTCTAAAACCAAATTACAATTTTGTTTCAATGTATATCAATCTAACATATGCAGCGAGAGTTGGAAATGACTAAAGATATTGAAGAGTGTTTACTTCTCTCTTTTCTTGCGTTCGTTCTTTACGATCAATTTTAATCACTCTTTGTGACATGTTTGATCTTTGCCAGAACGTGTATACGTTACGCATTGGTTTGGTAGGCCCTAAACGCATGAGCTTCTACGTTTAGGACATGTGCATCCGATTTCAGCCGATCCTCCTTAGTCGCCTCTTGACGTGCGTGGCAGAGTAACAGTGGTTCTAATACTTTACACCCCAAATTTGGGCCCCGGTAACCACTCTGGCGATGTTGAAAATAAATTAGATCATTTGAGAAAATGTCTGCGAAAAAATAATCAAATAAAATCGGACGAATTCAGAAGAGACAAATTAAGAAATGTTTGGTCTTCCTGGTAACAGCGCTGGTATAAGAAGGAAAAGAGTTGGAGATAAGTTGGAATAGGAAAACTAAGTAAAACTTGGTGATAGTTAAACACGTACAAACAAAAAAGTACTATGAATTTTACAAAAATACAGAACAGTGACGATAAACAGCAACGTTTCGACCAACAAGGCCTTTATCAAAGCAAACGAACAAACAGGATTAATAAATTAAAATGAAACACAAATGGACGACCAAGCCACAAACATATCTAAGGAAAATCTGGAATAAAAACGAATAACGAAATAAATGTAACACAAAAAAGCGAAATAGACGGAAAGAAACAATGACATCTAGTAAATATACGCTTGAATACATGCAGCATATGCCCGTATAGATTACGGCATGGGAAGAAAGTACTAAAGCATAGAATGTAATACGTTGAGCCCGCGTGGTCTGGGTTTTCTACAAAAGAAATCAACCGATTCTCGAAACAAATCGACTACGATCATCAGAGGAACATGATCGGATGGCTGTGACCTGGACATCGCAAGCTCCTGAATCGCCAGTATCATTGAAATGGTTAGCTACAGGGGTCACAGAGCATTGGCGTATATCGCGCAAGTGTTGGGCGCGAATCGGTCACTGCGTCTCCTGCCGTTTCCCCCAATAGGCCTTGTTGA
The DNA here is from genome assembly GCA_020796225.1 of Arion vulgaris. Classification (NCBI taxonomy): domain Eukaryota; kingdom Metazoa; phylum Mollusca; class Gastropoda; order Stylommatophora; family Arionidae; genus Arion; species Arion vulgaris. The sequence goes on from JADZMA010001423.1 coordinate 11,854, forward strand.
ACCGCTTGCAGATAATGGCATGAATGTGTACGGGACTCATACTTGAAACTGTCTTCAACAACGAACGTGGCTTTTGGAAAGGACACCGTGCGGGTCTGTATTATACTGCGCACAAGTGTTGCAGCGCCGACGGCCATGGATGGTGCAAAATGACTCTGGATATTGGAGTTTGAGGCGACTGTGAACCAACACTATCATAAGGCTTCTGTCCGTCTGTACGCCGCAAGGATAGTGTTGGAAGATTAGCAGACGTGTCTCAGGATCAGACTGAAGAATGGAGAGATGACGGAATAGGACTTTCTTCACAAGGGAACTATGAGGTGGAAGAGAAGTTAAGACAAGTTTCACCCTGTCAGATTGGAGTTCTATGCTGGTTAGAGAGAGCCTCCTGGCGAGAAATTTGCTGAACGCGCCGCATAGCAAAAGCAAGCACCTTATCCGGGTATAAGCGCTTGCAGAAAAATCCAGCATCTCGTGGGCTTTGTCAGGAAAATCGTCGTCCTCGCTACAGAGGCGACAGAAGGCGCAGGATTGAGAGAATGGTAAAGTCACGACAAGCCTGGGAGATGGGAAGAGGTATAAAGAAAGAGCTATGTATCAGTAGGCTTGTAGTATACTGATGTAGTGATAGTGGATAGGCTGATGGTGATAGTGATATCCAGAAAGTTGACACAAGAAGTAGAGATGTGAGATGTAAACCGAATAGCCGGATTGAAGACATTAATGAAGTGTGAAGATAAGTTGGACATACCTTGAGAAGAAATGTTTGGTCAACCACTAGTAACAACTGTTATAAGAAGGAAAAGATGGAGATAAGTTGGACATACCTTGAAGTATTTGTGGTCAGCCACTAGTAACAACTATTATAGAAGGAAAGATGGAATATGTGGACATACCTTAGAAAAATGTCTGGTCAACCTAGTAGCAACTCTTATAAGAAGGAAAAGATGGAACAGTTGGACATACCTTGAAGAAATGATCACAAAAGAATACCAAAGCAGAAAATGAAGTGAGACAAAAGGTCATGAAGAAAGAAGTGGGGTCAATTTGCAGTTCCATAATTATTTAGACTTTAAAACTGATGTTGCTTTAACCAATTTGTAGCATAATAACCCGAAACGAAATACTGAGGCGAAATAGCGGACACAGTTCCATGGAAAATTAGGCTTTGAAGTTGCCCAGGACAGAGCGGTATGGAAGGTGCCCGCAGACCCTATGTAATGTAGAACAGTTCCATATTAATAAATAATTACGTTACTTACTTTCTTTTACAAACGGGTCGATTTTTGGTATCGCATGACTCATTGTTCCAATAGTGCCCTTTAGAAAACCATTTAGTTGACAGTTCTAGACAATTCTGCTGAAATAAATCATTTTAGTTGACGGTTCTAGACAATTCTCTGCTGAAAAATAAATCATTTAGTTGACAGTTCTAGACAATTCTGCTGAAATAAATAATTTAGTTGACAGTTCTAGACAATTTTCTGCTGAAAATAAATCATTTAGTTGACAGTTCTAGACAATTATTTGCTGAAAATAAATCATTTAGTTGACAGTTCTAGACAATTCTCTGCTGAAAATAAATCATTTAGTTGACAGTTCTAGACAATTCTTTGCAGAAAATAAATAATTTAGTTGACAGTTCTAGACAATTCTTTTCTGAAAATAAACCATATAGTTGACGTTCAGACATTTCTTTTCTGAAATGAACCATTTACTTGACAGTTCTAGACAATTCTTTGCAGAAAATAAATCATTTAGTTGACAGTTCTATACATTTCTTTGCTGAAAATAAACCATTTAATTGACTTGATTCTAGACAATTCTTTGTAAAATAAACCCATTTAGTTGACAGTTCTAGACAATTCTTTGCTAAAATAAATAATTTGGTTGACAGTTCTGAACAATTCTTTGCAGAAAATAAACCATTTGGTCGAAAGCAGTTCTAGACAATTCTTTGCTGAAATAAATAATTTAGTTGACAGTTCTAGACAATTCTTTGCAGAAAATAAATCATTTGATTGACCAGTTCCTAGACAATTCTTTACCTTTGAAAATATACCATTTGGTTGAAAGTTCTAGACAATTCTTTTCTGAAAATAAATCATTTAGTTGACAGTTCTAGACAATTCTTTTCTGAAAATAAACCATTTTAGTTGACAATTCTAGACAATTCTATGCTGAAAATAAACCATTTGCCGACAGTTCTAGACAATTCTTTTCTGAAAATAAACCATTTAGTTGACAGTTCTAGACAATTCTCTGCTGAAAATAAATAATTTAGTTGACAGTTTCTAGAACAATTCTTTCTTAAACAAATCATTTAGTTGACAGTTCTAGACAACAATTCTTTGCCGAAAATAAATCCATTTACTTGACAGTTCTAGACTAACAATTCTTTGCTGAAAATAAATCATTTGAATTGACAGTTCCTAGACAATTCTTTGCAGAAAATAAATAATTTAGTTGACAGTTCTGAACAATTCTTTTCTGAAAATAAACCATTTTAGTTGACAGTTTCCAGACATTTCTTTTCTGAAAATGAACCATTTACTTGACAGTTCTAGACAATTCTTTCAGAAAATAAATAATTTAGTTGACAGTTCTAGACATTTCTTTAGAAAGGCGACCATTTAATTGACAGTTCTAGACAATTCTTTGCTGAAAAGATACCATTTAGTTGACAGTTCTAGACAATTCTTTGCTGAAAATAAATCATTTAGTTGACAGTTCTAGACAATTCTTTGCTGAAAACAAACCATTTAGTTGACAGTTCTAGACAATTCTTTGCTGAAGAAATAAATCATTGGTTGACAGTTCTAGACAATTCTTGCTAATAAACCATTTAGTTGACAGTTCTAGACAATTCTTTGCAGAAAATAAATCATTTAGTTGACAGTTCTAGACAATTCTTTGCTGAAAATATACCATTTAGTTGAAAGTTCTAGACAATTCTTTTCTGAAAATAAATCATTTAGTTGACAGTTCTAGACAATTCTTTTCTGAAAATAAGCCATTTGGTTGACAGTTCTGAACAATTCTATGCACGAAAATAAGCCATTTTGCCGGCAGTTCTAGACAATTTCTTTTTCACAATAAACCATTTAGTTGACAGTTCTAGACAATTCTCTGCTGAAAATAAACAATTTAGTTGACCAGTTCTAGACAATTCTTTGCTGAAAATAAAACATTTGGATTCACAGTTCTAGACACTTCTCTGCTGAAAATAAATTATTTAGTTAACAGTCCTAGACAATTATCTGCTGAAAATACGTCATTTAGTTGACAGTTCTAGACAGTTCTTTTCTGAAAATAAATCATTTAGTTGACAGTTTCTAGACAATTTTGCAGAAAATAAACCATTTACTTGACAGTTCTAGACAATTCTTTGCTGAAAGTAAACCATTTAATTGACAGTTCTAGACAATTCTTTGCTGAAAATAAACCATTTAGTTGACAGTTCTAGACAATTCTTTGCTGAAAATAAATCATTTAGTTGACAGTTCTAGACAATTCTTTGCTGAAAATAAACCATTTAGTTGACAGTTCTAGACAATTCTTTGCTGAAAATAAATCATTTACTTGACAGTTCTAGACAATTCTTTGCAGAAAATAAACCATTTAGTTGACAGTTCTAGACAATTCTTTGCTGAAAATAAATCATTTACTAGACAATTCTTTGCTGAAAATAAACCATTTAGTTGACAGGTCTAGACAATTCTCTGCTGAAAATAAACCATTTAGTTGACAGTTCTAGACAATTCTTTGCTGAAAATAAACCATTTACTTGACAGTTCTAGACAATTCTTTGCTGAAAATAAATCATTTAGTTGACAGTTCTAGACAATTCTTTTCTGAAAAAAAATCATTTAGTTGACAGTTCTAGACAATTTTTTGCAGAAAATAAACCATTTAGTTTACAGTTCTAGACAATTCTTTGCTGAAAATAAACCATTTAGTTGACAGTTCTAGACAATTATCTGCTGAAAATAAATCATTTAGTTGACAGTTCTAGACAATTCTTTTCTGAAAATAAATCATTTAGTTGACAGTTCTAGACAATTTTTTGCAGAAAATAAACCATTTACTTGACAGTTCTAGACAATTCTTTGCTGAAAATAAACCATTTACTTGACAGTTCTAGACAATTCTTTGCAGAAAATAAATCATTTAGTTGACAGTTCTAGACAATTCTTTGCTGAAAATAAACCATTTAGTTGACAGTTCTAGACAATTCTTTTCTGAAAAAATATCATTTAGTTGACAGTTCTAGACAATTCTTTTCTGAAAATATACCATTTAGTTGACAGTTCTAGACAATTCTCTACTGAAAATAAATCATTTAGTTGACAGTTCTAGACAATTCTTTTCTGAAAATAAATCATTTAGTTGACAGTTCTAGACAATTCTTTGCTAAAAATAAACCATTTAATTGACAGTTCTAGATAATTCTTTGCTGAAAATAAACCATTTAGTTGACAGTTCTAGACAATTCTTTGCTGAAAATAAATCATTTAGTTGACAGTTCTAGACAATTCTTTGCTGAAAATAAATCATTTAGTTGACAGTTCTAGACAATTCTTTGCAGAAAATAAATCATTTAGTTGACAGTTCTAGACATTTCTTTGCTGAAAATAAACCATTTAATTGACAGTTCTAGACAATTCTTTGCTGAAAATAAACCATTTAGTTGACAGTTCTAGACAATTCTTTGCTGAAAATAAATAATTTAGTTGACAGTTCTAGACAATTCTTTGCTGAAAACATACCATTTAGTTGACAGTTCTAGACAATTCTCTGCTGAAAATAAACCATTTAGTTGACAGTTCTAGAGAATTCTTTGCTGAAAATAAATCATTTACTTGACAGTTCTAGACAATTCTTTGCAGAAAATAAACCATTTAGTTGACAGTTCTAGACAATTCTTTGCTGAAAATAAATCATTTACTAGACAATTCTTTGCTGAAAATAAACCATTTAGTTGACAGTTCTAGACAATTCTTTTCTGAAAATATACCATTTAGTTGACAGTTCTAGACAATTCTCTGCTGAAAATAAACCATTTAGTTGACAGTTCTAGACAATTCTTTGCTGAAAATAAACCATTTAGTTGACAGTTCTAGACAATTCTTTTCTGAAAATAAACCATTTACTTGACAGTTCTAGACAATTCTTTGCTGAAAATAAACCATTTACTTGACAGTTCTAGACAATTCTTTGCTGAAAATAAACCATTTAATTGACAGTTCTAGACAATTCTTTGCTGAAAATAAACCATTTAGTTGACAGTTCCAGACATTTCTTTTCTGAAAATCAACCATTTACTTGACAGTTCTAGACAATTCTTTGCAGAAAATAAATCATTTAGTTGACAGTTCTAGACAATTCTTTGCTGAAAATAAACCATTTAATTGACAGTTTCAGACAATTCTTTGCTGAAAATTAACCATTTAGTTGACAGTTCTAGACAATTCTTTGCTGAAAATAAATCATTTAGTTGACAGTTCTTGACAATTCTTTGCTGAAAACAAACTATTTAGTTGACAGTTCTGAACAATTCTCTGCTGAAAATAAATCATTTAGTTGACAGTTCTAGACAATTCTTTGCTGAAAATATACCATTTAGTTGACAGTTCTAGACAATTCTTTGCTGAAAATAAACTATTTACTTGACAGTTCTAGACAATTCTTTTCTGAAAACAAACCATTTACTTGACAGTTCTAGACAATTCTTTGCAGAAAATAAATCATTTAGTTGACAGTTCTAGACAATTCTTTTTGAAAATAATCATTTACTTGACAGTTCTAGACAATTCTTTGTGAAAATAAACCATTTGCTGACAGTTCTAGACAATTCTTTACTGAAAATAAACCATTTAGTTGACAGTTCTAGACAGTTCTTTGCTGAAAATAAACCATTTACTTGACAGTTCTAGACAATTCTTTGCTGAAAATAAACCATTTACTTGACAGTTCTAGATAGTTCATGGCAGAAAATAACTTACGCTTTAAACTGCAACATAGCGCATTCCGTTCTCCAGACTGCATCCTGATATAACTAGCAGAAGTATGAGAACGCGCATGGCCAGGGCCATTGATTCATTCGTATGTGTCGACTGATCCCCACACACTCTGCTTCTGGGGACATTTCTTCTTCTCTGACAGTTGCAGTCACCTGCTGACGAGTTCTGTATTGCAGAGTTTGTCTGGAGTCGTCATACTCTAGGTGACTTCAGCTTTCTGTCGCTGGGCTCACAAACCCAGACTTTTATGCAGGATGTGCCTTGACCTCTAGGTTAACCATATACATGGAGGAAAGTGCCATAGAAGTAGAAGACAAGACAAGAAAGTAAGTCCTCAAGGAGAGGACGACTGCCATTGTCCTATAGCTGGGGACAGGCTAGTTTGGCCAGATCATTTATCCTTCGTCAGTTGGTTTTACGCTGTCACCTTAAGGGGACCTATTCGGCTCCCTGCCTCTTTGGTCTGCCTTTCACCTTCAGTCTGTTTGGCTTGTAGACCTGCCAGGAGTTGTACTCTCGCAGACATGCCTGAAGGATTCTAAAGGTACACAAAACTCCAACCACGATAAGAAAAAGGCTAATGCGGAGGGGTATGAGAACGAAAGAAGACGAAGACAGATATTCAACACGATAAGAAAAAGGCTAATGCGGGAGATGAGAACGAAAGAGAAGAAGACGAAGACAGATATTCAACACGATAACCTTACTTCTGCTTTTGGAGTTGACCCATCCAGTTTTGATAAGTGAATGGATTATTATTATGTAACCATCTCCACACTCCAGGATTCGTTGCATCGTACCCCAGCCCAAACAGACCCGGATGCTAAGAAACAAACAAAGAAAAATATGTAACAAACACTCAAACAAACACATATACACACACACACACACATATATATATATTGTCCTGCCTGCCGGCGTAGGCGATCATATCTCTCACAACTCTTCTCCTTCGTGCAGTTAATAAGTTCTGACATCGATCTTTTGTCGAACCACGATGTCAGACCATCCGGCATCTTCTTTCGTCTGTCTTCCATGATATCCCATTCCCTGAATTTTACCTGTTGACACCAAATGTTCTAAACCTTCTCTTAGCATTATATGCCAGAAGAACTTTGATTGTCTGGTTCTTATTCTTGTTAAAATGTGTCTTTGTGTGCAGATCTGTTTTAAAACCTCATTATTTGTTTTCTTAGCTGTTCTTGCAATTGTCAGCATTCTTCTGTACAACCAAATCCCTGTGGCTTCCAATAATCTTATTTTAATGATTCTATCTATATTCTCTTCGTGTCCCGATTGACACATAAGACTTCCACAAGAGACTTCCACTGTTGCCGTTCTGCTGTCTTTCTACCAACCGTCTCCACGTCAGGTCACACTCCTTCAACTCTTTCTCACCGTTCTTCTCCATGTTTCCTTTGCACGTCCAGACCATCTCTTCCCATCCGCTGTCTATATGAGAGCTGTTCTAGCCAATGCCCTACTGGCATACGACATACATGTCCAATCCAGTTCCATCTTGGTCTTTTAATAATGGTCTCCAAAGATGCACAGTCTGTTCGTTTCAAAAGCTCCTCATTTGTTATGGTATTTGGACAGAAAATTTGCTGGATTCTTCTTAAATATTTATTCTGAAATGTCTCCAACTTGTGTATTATGTGTTGGATCATTTTCCAGCATTCACTACTGTATAATAGCACTCCGATATTACTTATTCCAG
>JADZMA010001424.1:0-19576 GCA_020796225.1 Arion vulgaris
CATTATAAATTGGGCCCCTTTTTTATAAAACCCCCCTTTTTATTATAATATAGCCTCGTTAAAATTTAAAATTTTGGGGCCCCCCTTTTTTTTAAGCCCAAATTTTTATCTTATTTTAAAATTTTATTACCTTAGCTACATTATAATATGTATACACTTATAATTATAGTTACATATAATATGCTCTAGTACATATAATATGAGCCTCATACATTAATTTAGCCTCTGTCATAAATAGCCATTATAATATCAGTCATACACTTTTATTCTACTCCTATTTCCCTTATTAGCTCTATCCTTATTCATACACTAAATAAGCTCTAGTACTTATATTGACTTATTCATAATATGGGCCTCAATAAAATGTTTTATTTTTATCGTCTATTTTTGATATACACTCTTATAGTCCTCGTTTATAATATTGCTCGACCTTTGGGTAGAATTTATGTGCTCAATTTAATTGCTTGTACCTATAAATGGCCTGTACATTATAAAAACCTCTAGTTCATTATAATATGTGCCTCTGTACATATAATTGTAGCTCTGCCTTTTGCTCTAGTACATCTACCTCTTACCTTATTCATGTACACTATATATACCTCTTCCTATAATATTACTGATTATAATATGTAGCCTCTATCACTTAAATTTACCTCTAGTACACTTATAATATGACCTCTAATTATAATATAGCCTCTGTACACTATATAGGTCTGTACACTTTAATTGAGCCTCTTACACTATATATAGCCTCTGTACATATAATTCTCTGACATTAATTGGCCTCTGTTTATGGTTTATATATATTGTCAGTAATTATAATATTGCCTCTAGTCATTATAATATAATCTGTTACACTTATAATATGACCTCTGACCCACTGCATCTGTAGCTCTTCCTTATAATATCAGCTCTTCTATAATATGAGCCTCGTACACAAATATACCTGTCCTTATAATTGACCTGTTCACTAATGTCTCTGCTACACTTATATATTGTACACTTATTCATTTGAAAGTACACTTTATGGTTTCATAATTGTGCCTCTGACACTTATATAGGTTAGTTCTTATATTTTTTTACACTTATAATATAGCCTCTAGCACTTATAATATGAGCCTCTGTACTTATAATATAGCCTCTGCCTAAACTTTTAATATGTAGCTCAGTTACAAATATTTTATATATAGCCTCAGTTACATATAATATAGCTATTACACTTATAATATTAGCCTCAGTTACACTTTAATAAGCTCTGTACACTTATAATATGTAGCCTTGTTACACTTATAATATTACCTCTAGTTACACACAATCTGTAGCTCTAGCTACACTTAATAGCAGCTCTTCACATATAATATCAGCCTCTTGTACTATAATACAGCCTCTTCTTATAATGTTGATTTTCTCTTATAATATGTGCCTCTAGTTACAATATTATCTGAAATTTTAATGCTCTGTTACACTAATTGTGCCTCATACCTATAATATGCAGCCTCTGTTACACTTATAATATGCAGCCTCTATACACTTATAATATGAGCTCTGCTACACTTATAATATGTAGCCCGTAAAAATATATTCGACATATAATATAGTCTGTTACAATTATATACTCTATTACACTTATAATAGGCCTCATTACACTTATAATATGTATCTAGTTACTATAATATGTAGCCTCTAGTTACACTTATAATATGCAGCCTCTAGTTACACTTATAATATGTAGCCTCTAGTTACACTTATAATATGAGCCTCTGCTCTATAATATAGTACACTTATAATATGTAGCCTCTATTACAAATTTCCTCTAGTACTTATAATATCAGCTCTAGTACACTTATAATATAGCTCTGTACTTATTAGCCTCTGCTACACTTATAATATGGCTCTAGTACATATTTCCTCTAGTACATTAATTATCTATACATATAATAGCCTCTGTTACACTTATAATATGTAGCCTCTAGTTCACTTATAATATGAGCCTCTGTACACTTATAATAATCTATCCTTAATATGCCTCTTATATAATGAGCCTCTAGTACTTATAATATGTAGCCTCTAGTACACTTATAATATGTGCCTCTGTTACACTTATAATATATACTAGTTATATATTGTGGCCTCTAGTTACACTTATAATATGAGCCTCTAGTTACACTTATAATATGTAGCCTCTAGTTACACTTATAATATGTGACCTCTAGCTACATATAATATGTAGCCTCTAGTATTATAATATAAGCCTCTAGTTACACTTTTAATATTAGCCTCTGTTACACTTGCAATATGTAGCCTCCCGCTACACTTATCATGTAGCCTCCTAGCTACACTTATAATATGTGCCTCTAGTTACACTTATAATGTATGCCCTCTAGTACATATGCAGCCTCATTACATAATATGCAGCCTCTAGTCTACTGCCTCTGCTACACTTAAATGTGGCCTCTAGCTACACCTATACCTGCCCAAAAATGTAGCCTCTAGTTACACTTATAATATGCAGCCTCTAGCTACACTTATAATATGTAGCCTCTAGCTACCTTGTACAGTGCCTCTAGTTACACTTATAATATGTAGCCTCTAGTTACACTTATAATATGTAGCCCCTGCTACACTTATAATATGCAGCCTCTAGCTTTCACTTATAATATTAGCCCTTTTCCCTTAAAATTTACCTTATAAATATGTAGCCTCTGCTACACTTCATATGTATGCAGCCTCTAGCTACACTTATAATATGTAGCTCTAGCTACACTTATAATATGTAGCCTCTAGTTACACTTATAATATGTAGCCTACTCAATATTACCCTATTATAATATGCTAGCCTCTAGTTACACTTATAATATGTAGCCTCTAGTTACACTTATAATATGCAGCCTCTAGCTACACTTATAATATGTAGCCTCTGGTTACACTTAATATGTGCCTCTAGTACATATATAGGCCTCTAGTTACACTTATAATATTAGCCTCTAGTACACTTAAATTGTGCCTCTCTACACTTATAATATGTAGCCTCTGGTACACTTTAATATGTAGCCTCTAGCTACACTTAAATCTATGCAGCCTCTTGGCTACACTTATAATGTGCAGCCTCTTGTACATTATAATATGCTCTATTACTATCTTGCTCACTTATAATATCAGCCTCTGCTACACTTATAATATGTAGCCTCTATATAATACTGAGCCTCTGCTACACTTATAATATGCAGCCTCTAGCTACATTATAATATGTGTCCTCTGTTACACTATAATGATCGTGCCTCTGTTACACTATAATGTACGCCTCTAGTTACACTTATAATATGCAGCCTCTGCTACACTTATAATATGAGCCTCTGCTAGCCCCTATAATGCTCTGGCTATAATGTAGTCTGTGCTGCACTTAAATTGTGCCTCTAGTACACTTATAATGCGCCTCTAGTACACTTATAATATGTAGCCCTAGTTACACTTATAATATAGCCTCTGCTACTATATATGTAAGCCTCTAGCTACACTTATAATATGTAGCCTCTAGTTACACTTATAATATGTAGCCTCTAGTTACATATAATATGAGCCTCTGCTACACTTATAAATGTGAGCCTCTAGCTACACTTATATTATGCAGCCTCTGCTACACTTAAATATGTAGCCTCTAGCTACACTATAATATGAGCCTCTGTACACTTTAAAAAATTTTACCCGGTACATTTAAAAAATTTTACCTCAGTTTCACTTATAATTGGCCTCTTTAAATTAAATTACTTAGCCTTTTAGCTAAAACTTATAATATGGGCCCCTTTGTACATTTAAATTTGCCCAGTTTCCCTTTTTTAATATGTGTTAGACACTTATAATATGAGCCCTAGTTAAACTTATTTAAAAAATTTGGGGTTTACACTTATAATATGTAGCCCCTAGTTTCACTTAAATATATTAAACCTTCAAAGTTACACTTATAATATGCGCCCTGTTTCATTTTAAATACCCAAATATTTTAAAGTTTCACTTATAATAGAAATTTTGTTAATTTTAATATGTATTAGTTACATTTTAATATTCCCCCCTTTAGTAACTTTTTTAATATTGCCCCTTATTACTATAATATGGTCTGTTTCACTTTTACTTTTGTAAAAACCCTCTTTGCTCACTTATAATATTGCGCCTTTTTTCCCCTTTTCATATAATATGATCTCACACTTATAATATAACCCCGTACAATAATACCCCGTAACCCTTTTTGGCCCTTTTCATTATAATAACCCAGCCTTTTTGCCCTTTTCATATAATATGTATTTTTCATATAATATGTAGCCCTATTTTAAAATTTATAATAAAAAGCCCCTGTACACTTAAATTTGTTTTGCCTTTTTTTTTTTTTACTTGCCCAAATTTTATTTCTCTGCTACTTATAATAAAAGCCTTACACTTTATAATATGACCCAGTTACATTTTAATAAAGTCTAGTTTCATTTTAATAAACCTCTATACATTTTTAAATGTACCTCTGTTAATTTTAATTGTGCCTCTGTTACACTTTAATATGAGCCTCTATTACACCTTATAATATTGCCTCTAGTTTCATTAAATTGTAGCCTCTAGACACTTTAATATGTAGCCCCTATTTAAATTTAAAAATTAAATTATTTAAATTCAATCTGTTTCCCCAGCTACCTTATAATATCGCCTCTTTCCCTTTTAATATGTGTCTGTTTCACTTATAATATGGCCTTATTACATATAAATGAGCCTCTAGTTTCACTTATAATTTTTAGTTACACTTATAATAGTTTGCTCTTTTTAACTTGCACTTTTAGCCTCTATTAAAATTTATAAACCCCTTGCCATTTTAATATTAGCCCTGTTTCATTTTAATATATCTGTACACTTAAAATTTGCCTCTAGTTTCATATAATATGTGCCTCTATTCACTTATAATATGACCTCTAGTTTCAAAAATTGTGCCCTTTTACAATAATTTGTTAGTTTCACTTTAAAATTTAGCCCATTTCATTTAATTTAGCCTAAGACCTTTAAAAAAAAGCCCAGACATTATAATTGAGTCAGAACTTATAATATTAGCCTCTATTACATTTTTAATTTAAAACCCTATTACTTTTAAAAATTTTAGCCTCTAGTACACTTTAATATTCAAAATGTGGCTCTTTAAAAAATTTTTAAATAGTTTAACCCTTTAAATTGACCTCTGTAACTTTTTAATATAACCCCTTTCATATAATATGATCGTTTCATATAATATGAGCCTCTAGACCTTATAATGGGAGCCCCCCAAAAACCCAGTTTCACTTATAATATGGGTTTTGTTACCTTTTTAAATTTTTTTAGTTTCTAAATTGGCCCCTATTTCACTTTTAAAAATTTTAGCCCTCTTTTAACTACACTTATAATATTAGCCCCTGCTACATTTTAAATTTTGGTTTTTTTTACTTCAAATGTATCATACCATAATATGGCCTCTGCTACACTTTAATTGACCTCTAGTTTCACTTTTAAATGGGCCCCTGTACACTTTAAAAATTAATTTTATACATATTATGTACCTCTAGTTACTTAAAATTTGGGGCCCCTACTTCTTAAATTTAGCCTCTAGCTACACTTTAAAAATTTAGCCTCAGTTAATTATAAAATCACCCCATTACACATAATTTAGCCCCTGTACCTTATAATATAGCCCTAACACTTTAAAATTTTAGCCTCAGTACATAAATTGTAGCCTCAGTACACTTATAATAAGTTCCTACACTTTAAATGGCCTCGGACACCCCAAATTGTGGGCCCCCGACATTAATATGAGCCTCGTTTCATTAATATTAGCCTCAGTACATATAATATGAGCCCATTTCACTTATAATGTACCCCAGACACTTTTAAAAATTGGTTACACTTATAATTTAGCTCTGTTACATATATAGCCTCTAGTTCTTATAATATGATTATTACACTTATAATATGTAGCCTCTAGCCACTTTATATGTAGCCTCTAGTTACACTTTAATATGTAGTCTGTTACATAAATTTTCATCTGCTACACTTATAATACAGCCTCTGTACACTTATACAGCCGCTACACTATATTGCTCTGCTATTATAATATTACTCTATTATAATATGAGCCTCTGTTACACTTATAATATAGTCTATACATATAATATGTAGCTCTAGTACATATAATATGTAGCTCAGTTACATATAATATCAGCCTCTTTACATATAATATACCCCGCTACATATAATTAATTTTGCTACATATAATATGATCTTTCTTATAATATTACCTCTAGTTACACTTATAATTGGTCTAGTACTATAATATGTAGACTATTACTTATAATATAGCCTCAGACTTTAAATTTTACCCTAGTACACTTATAATATTAACTAGTTACACTATAAATGTGCCATTTAATATGTTAATCAAAGTACCTCGCTACATAAATTAAGCCCATACACTTACAATCTGTCCTCTACACACTTACATCTTGCCTTCATATATTAGCCTCTGTACATATATATCGCCTCTTTCACTTTAATTGCAGCTCTTCACACTTATTTAATCTCTAGCTACACTATAATATTGCCTCAGTTACATTTAATATGGCTCTGTACTTATATAGCACTCTGCCATAATATGTAGCCTCTAGACTTATAATATGACCTCTAGTTCACTATAAATACCTTATTTCACTTATAATACAGCCCAGTACACTTAAACGTAGCCTAGTACATTAAACTGTAGCCTCTATTACATTATATATGGCCTCTGGTCACTTAAATCAGCCTCTACCTTTTGTTTCTAGTACATATAATATAACTCTAGTACATATAATATTAGCCTCTAGTACATATATATTACCTTGTTAATATAATACTCTAGTTACATATAATATGAGTCGTTACATAAATTAGCTCTGCTACACTTAAATGGTTTTGCTCACTTATTTCCTTGCTACTTATAATATGGCTCTAGCTCACTTAAATCTGTGCCTCTAGCTACATTATAATTGGCTCTAGTACACTTATAATATGTATCAGCTACCTTACAATTGTGGCCTCTGCACATTAAATGTGCCTCTAGTACATTATAATTGGTCGGTACCAATTGTGTCTGCTACACTTATAATCGCCTCGTACCTTATATTGGCTTTATTTTAAATAATCTAGCTACACTTTATATAATCTATACACTTATAATGTAGCCTCTGTTACTATATTATCTAGTTACATATAAATTGCCTCTAGTACATATAATATTACCTAGCACATATAATATGTTTCCTCTATTCATTTTAATATGGTTTTTACATTTAAATGTATCATCACTATAATATGTATCTAGCTACACTTAAATGTGCAGCCTCCTATTCACTACAATTGTAGCCTCTGCTCACTTATAATATCAGCCTCTGCTACACTTTTAAATCAGCCTCTGCTACATTAAATATGAGCCCAGTTATTTTATTGTAGTCTAGTTACACTTTAATATGCAGCCTCTGTACATATAATATGTACCTAGTTACCTTAAATATGAGCTCTAGTTACACTTACAATCTGAGCCTCTGCTCACATAATATGCAGCTCTTGCTACACTTATAATATGCAGCCTCTTACCTTATAATAGCAGTCTGCTACACTTATAATATGTAGCCTCTTACTATAATTGGGCCCCTGTTCTTAATGACTCTAGTACATAAATTGCTCTGTACACTTCAATTGTAGCCTCAGCTACATATAATTGTTGTACACTTGGATCTGTGCCTCTAGTACACTTATATATGGCCTCGTAACATATATAGCCTCTGCACATTAATTGAGCCTAGCACATATAATATAGTCTAGTTACACTATAATATCAGCCTCTAGACATATAATATACTCTAGTTACATTTAATATACTTGTACACTTATAATATCACCTCTAGTTACTTAATTGTATCTGTTCACTTATAATACAGCCTTGCTAATAAATATAGCCTCTAGCTACACTTATAATATGTACCTCTATTCCTATAAAGCTCTAGTTACACTTATAATATAGCTCAGTTAATTAATATGAGCCTCTGCTACAAAATATTACCTCTTCACACTTTATATGCAGCTCTAGTTATAATATAGCCTCTAGTTACACTTATAATATGCAGCCTCTAGTTACACTTATAATATGTTACTCTAGTTACACTTATAATCTGTAGCCTCTAGTTACACTTATAATATGTAGCCTCTAGTTACATTATAATATGTAGCCTCTAGCTACACTTATAATATGTAGCCTCTAGTTACACTTATAATATGTAGCCTCTAGTTACACTTATAATATGTAGCCTCTAGCTACACTTATAATATTAGACCTCTTGCTACACTTATAATATCACCTCTAGTTACACTTATAATATGCAGCCTCTAGTTACACTTACAATATGTAGCCTCTAGCTACACTTATAATATGTAGCCTCTATACACTTATAATATGTAGCCTCTAGCTACATATAATATGTAGCCTCTAGTACACTTATAATATGTACCTCTAGTTACTATAATATGCAGCCTCTAGTTACACTTATATATCAGCCTCTAGTTTTCAAGTATGTACACTCTAGCTACACTTACAATATGTAGCCTCTAGTTACACTTATAATATGCAGCCTCTAGCTACACTTATAATATGTAGCCTCTAGTTACACTTATAATATGTAGCCTCTAGCTACACTTATAATATGTAGCCTCTAGCTACACTTATAATATGCAGCCTCTAGTTACACTTATAATATGTAGCCTCTAGTTACACTTATAATATGTAGCCTCTAGCTACACTATAATATGCAGACCTCTTGCTACACTATAATATGCACCTCTTGTTACATATAATATGTAGCCTCTAGTTACCTTATAATATGTAGCCTCTAGTTACACTTATAATATGTAGCCTCTAGCTACACTTATAATATGTAGCCTCTAGTTACACTTATAATATGTAGCCTCTAGTTACACTTATAATATGCAGCCTCTAGTTACACTTATAATATGTAGCCTCTAGTTACACTTATAATATGTAGCCTCTAGCTACACTTATAATAGTAGCCTGCTAGTTCACTTACAATCTGTATCCTCTAGCTACACTTATAATATGCAGCCTCTTGCTACACTTATAATATGCAGCCTCTTGCTACACTTATAATATGCAGCCTCTTGCTACACTTATAATATGTAGCCTCTAGTTACACTTATAATATGTAGCCTCTAGTTACACTTATAATATGCAGCCTCTAGCTACACTTATAATATGTAGCCTCTAGTTACACTTATAATATGTAGCCTCTAGTTACACTTACAATCTGTAGCCTCTAGTTACACTTATAATATGCAGCCTCTTGCTACACTTATAATATGCAGCCTCTTGCTACACTTATAATATGCAGCCTCTTGCTACATTTTAATATGCAGCCTCTTGCTACACTTATAATATGCAGCCTCTTGCTACACTTATAATATGTAGCCTCTAGTTACACTTATAATATGTAGCCTCTAGTTACACTTATAATATGTAGCCTCTAGCTACACTTATAATATTGCCTCTAGTTACACTTGCAATCTGTAGCCTCTAGCTACACTTATAATATGCAGCCTCTAGTTACACTTATAATATGCAGCCTCTAGTTACACTTATAATATGTAGCCTCTAGTTACACTTATAATATGTAGCCTCTAAGTTACACTTATAATATGTAGCCTCTAGCTACACTTATAATATGAAGCCTCTAGTTACACTTATAATATGCAGCCTCTAGTTACACTTATAATATACAGCCTCTAGTTCACTTGCAATCTGTAGCCTCTAGCTACACTTTTAATATGCAGCCTCTAGTTACATTTTAATATGCAGCCTCTAGCTACACTTAAATATGTAGCCTCTAGCTACATTTTAATAGTCCTCTAGTTACACTTATAATATGCAGCCTCTAGCTACACTTATAATATGGAGCCTCTAGCTACACTTATAATATGTAGCCTCTAGTTACACTTATAATATCAGCCTCTAGTTACATATAATATGCAGCTCTGACACTTATAATATGCAGCCTCTAGTTACACTTATAATATGTAGCCTCTAGTTACACTTATAATATGTAGCCTCTAGTTACACTTATAATATGTAGCTCTAGTTACACTTATAATATGTAGCCTCTAGTTACATTGCAATCTGGCCTCTAGTTACACACAATATGTAGCCTCTAGCTACTTGCCATAATATGTGGCCTCTAGCTACACACAATCTGTAGCCTCTGCTACATTATCTGTACCTCTAGCTACATATAATATGCAGCCTCTAGCTACATTATAATATGTAGCCTCTAGTTCACTTAATATGTAGCCTCTAGTTACACTTATAATATGTAGCCTCTAGTTACACTTATAATATGCAGCCTCTAGCTACACTTATAATATGTAGCCTCTAGCTACACTTATATATTAGCTCAGTTACACTTATAATATGTAGCCTCTAGTTACACTTGCAATCTGTAGCCTCTAGCTACACTATAATATGAGCCTCTAGCTACACTTATAATATGCAGCCTCTAGTTACACTTATAATATTGAGCCTCTAGTTACACTTATAATATGTAGCCTCTAGTTACACTTATAATATGTAGCCTCTAGTTACACTTATAATATGTAGCCTCTAGCTACACTTATAATATGTAGCCTCTAGCTACACTTATAATATGTAGCTCTTGCTACACTATAATATGTAGCTCTAGCTACACTTATAATATCTGCCTCTAGTTACACTTGATAATATGTAGCCTCTAGTTACACTTATAATATGTAGCCTCTAGTTACACTTATAATATGTAGCCTCTAGTTACACTTATAATATGTAGCCTCTAGTTACACTTATAATATGCAGCCTCTAGTTACACTTGCAATACTGTGCCTCTAGCTACACTTATAATGTCAGCCTCTAGCTACACTTATATATGTAGCCTCTAGTTACACTTATAATATGTAGCCTCTAGTTACACTTAATATATGCGCCTCTAGCTACACTTATAATATGTAGCCTCTAGTTACACTTATAATATGTAGCCTCTAGTTACATTACAATCTGTAGCCTCTAGCTACACTTATAATATGCAGCCTCTAGCTACACTTATAATATGCAGCCTCTAGTTACACTTATAATATGCAGCCTCTAGTTACACTTATAATATGTAGCCTCTAGTTACACTTATAATATGTAGCCTCTAGTTACACTTATAATATGTAGCCTCTAGTTACACTTATAATATGTATCCTCTAGCTACACTTATAATGTAAGCCTCTAGTTACACTTAAATATGTAGCCTCTAGCTTACACTTATAATATGTAGCCTCTAGTTACACTTATAATATACTAGCCAATCTGGCTTACACATTATAATATGCATTGCACATATAATATACTCTGTTACACTTATAATATGCTTGCCTCTAGTTACACTTATAATATATAGCCTCTAGTTACACTTATAATATGTACCTCTAGTTACACTTATAATATGCAGCCTCTTGCTACACTTATAATATGTAGCCTCTAGTTACACTTATAATATGTAGCCTCTAGTTACACTTATAATATGATGACCTCTAGCTTACACTTATAATAATGTAGCCCTAGTTACATTAATGTAGCCTCTAGTTACACTTATAATATGTAGCACTAGTTACACTTATAATATGCTAGCCTACTAGTTACACTATAATATGTAGCCTCTAGTTACACTTATAATATGTAGCCTCTAGTTACACTTATAATATGTAGCCTCTAGCTACACTTATAATATGTAGCCTCTAGCTACACTTACAATCTGTAGCCTCTAGCTACACTTATAATATGTAGCCTCTAGCTGCACTTAATATCTGCCTCTGCTACATTACATCTGTTACATATAATATGCAGCCTCTTGCTACACTTATAATATGAGCCTCTAGCTACACTTATAATATGTAGCCTCTAGTACACTTATAATATGCAGCCTCTAGCTACACTTATAATATGCAGCCTCTAGCTACACTTATAATATGTAGCCTCTAGTTACACTTATAATATGTAAGCCTCTAGTTACACTTATAATATTAGCCTCTGTTACACTTATAATATACTCTAGCACACTTCAATAGCCTCTAGCTACATTACAATTGTAGCCTCTAGTTACACTTATAATATGTAGCCTCTAGCTACACTTACAATTATGCCTCTAGCTACACTTGCAATCTGTATTACATTATAGCACTCTATACACTTATAATGTGAGCCTCTAGTTACACTTATAATATGTAGCCTCTGTTACACTTATAATATGCAGCCTCTAGTTACACTTATAATATGTAGCCTCTAGTTACATATAATATGGCCTCTGCTACACTTACAATCTGTAGCCTCTAGCTACACTTGATCTGTAGCCTCTGCACACTTATAATATAGCCTCTAGCTACACTTAATATGTAGCCTCTAGCTACACTTATAATATGTAGCCTCTAGTTACACTTATAATATGTAGCCTCTAGTACACTTATAATATGTAGCCTCTAGTTTACACTTATAATATGTAGCCTCTAGTTACACTATAATATGGCCTCTGTTACACTTATAATATGCAGCCTCTAGTACCTTATATATGTAGCCTCTAGTTACTATAATATGAGCCTCTAGCTCTATAATATGTATCTGTACATTAATATCACTCTAGTTACACTTCAATATGTGGCCTCTAGCTACACTTATAATATAGCCTCTGCTACATATAATATGAGCCTCTTGCTACCTATATATGTGCCTCTGTACGTTATATGTCACTCTAGTTCATATAATATGTGAGCCTCTAGTTACACTTTAATATGTAGCCTCTAGTTACACTATAATATACAGCCTCTCAGCTACACTTATAATATGTGCCTCTATACACTTATAATATGCAGCCTCTGTTACACTTATAATATGTAGCCTCTGATTACACTTATAATATGCAGCCTCTAGTTACACTTATAATATGTAGCCTCTAGATTTACACTTATAATCATGTAGCCTCTAGTTACACTTATAATATGTAGCCTCTAGTACACTTATAATATGTAGCCTCTAGCTACACTTATAATATGTAGCCTCTAGTTACACTTACAATCTGTAGCCTCTAGCTACACTTATAATATGTAGCCTCTAGCTACACTTATAATATTGCAGCCTCTAGCTACACTTATAATATGCAGCCTCTGTTACACTTATAATATGTCCTCTAGTTACACTTATAATATAGCCTCTACACTATAATATGCAGCTCTGCACATATAATATGTAGCCTCTAGTTACACTTATAATATGTAGCCTCTAGTTACACTTATATATGTCAGCCTCTAGCTACACTTATAATATGTAGCCTCTAGTTACACTTATAATATGTAGCCTCTAGTTACACTTACAATATGTAGCCTCTAGTTACACTTATAATATCAGCCTCTAGTACACTTATAATATGCAGCCTCTGCTACCTTATAATATGTAGCCTCTAGTTACACTTATAATATGTGGCCTCTAATTCACTTATAATATGTGGCCTCTGGCTACTACTATAATGTTAGCCTCTAGCTACACTTGCAATTGTGGCCTCTGGCTACACTTATAATATGCAGCCTCTGCTACACTTTAATCTGTAGCCTCTAGCTACACTTATAATGTTAGCCTCTGCTACACTTATAATATGTAGCCTCTAGTACACTTGCAATCTGTGCCTCTAGCTACACTATAATATGCGCTCTGTACACTTATAATATGACCTCTAGTTACACTTATAATATGCAGCCTCTGTTACATATAATATGCAGCCTCTAGCTACACTATAATATCTAGCCTCTAGTTACACTTATAATATGTGCCTCTAGTTACACTTATAATATGAGCCTCTAGCTACATATAATATGTACCTCTAGCTACACTTATAATATGAGCCTCTAGTTCACTTATAATATGTAGCCTCTAGTACACTAAATATGTAGCCTCTAGTACATTATAATATGCGCCTCTAGCTACACTTCATCTGTAGCTCTAGCTCCCATATATGCAGCCTCTAGTCACTTATAATATGCAGCCTCTAGTTACACTTATAATATGCAGCCTCTAGTTACACTTATAATATGTAGCCTCTAGTTACACTTCATAATCATGTGACCTCTAGTTACACTTAAATGTAGCCTCTAGTTCACTTATAATATGTAGCCTCTAGTACTTATAATATGCTAGCCTCTAGTTACACTATAATATGTAGCCTCTAGTTACACTTATAATATGTAGCCTCTAGCTACACTTATAATATGTAGCCTCTCTAGTTACTCTATAATATATGACCTCTAGTTACACTACTAGTACCTAGTACATATAATAGCTGCTACACTTATAATATGTATCTGCTACACTTATAATATGTACCTCTATTACACTTATAATATA
This sequence comes from Arion vulgaris, assembly GCA_020796225.1. Lineage (NCBI taxonomy): Eukaryota > Metazoa > Mollusca > Gastropoda > Stylommatophora > Arionidae > Arion > Arion vulgaris. The sequence goes on from JADZMA010001424.1 coordinate 14,498, forward strand.
CAGCCTCTATCTACACTTATAATATGTAGCCTCTGGTTACTTACAATATGTAGTCACTACATATGTAGTTACACTTATAATATGCAGCCTCTAGTTACACTTATATAGTAGCCTCTTAGTTACACTTATAATATGTAGCCTCTAGTTACACTTATAATATGCATACACTATAATATGATCTATACACTTATAATATGTAGCCTCTGTTACACTTATAATATGTAGCTCTAGCTAACTTATAATATCAGTGTGTACTATAATATGAGCTTTTACACTTATAATATGTGCCTCTATTACATATAATATTAGCCTCTAGACTATAATATGTAGCTCTAGCTACACTTATAATATGTAACCTCTAGTTACACTTATAATATGTAGCCTCTAGTTACACTTATAATATGCAGCCTCTAGTTACACTTATAATATGTAGCCTCTAGTTACACTTATAATATGTACTCTAGTACACTTATAATATGTAGCCTCTAGTTACACTTACAATCTGTATCCTCTAGCTACACTTATAATATGCAGCCTCTTGCTACACTTATAATATGCACTTCTCTGCACTTATAATATGTCCTCTTGCTACACTTATAATATGTAGCTCTAGTTACACTTATAATATGTACCTCTGTTACACTTATAATTACAGCCTCTATGCTACACTTATAATATGTAGCTCTAGCTACACTATAATATGTAGCCTCTAGTTACACTTATAATTGTAGCCTCTAGCTACACTTATAATATGCAGCCTCTGCTACACTTATAATATGCAGCCTCTGCTACTATAATATGCAGCCTCTAGCTACATATAATATGCAGCCTCTGCTACACTATAATATGCAGCCTCTGCTACACTTATAATATGTGAGCCTCTAGTTACACTATAATATGTAGCCTCTAGTTACATCATAATATGTAGCCTCTAGCTACATTATAATTGTAGCCTCTAGTTACACTTGCAATCTGTAGCTCTCTAGCTACACTTATAATATGCAGACCTCTAGTTACACTTATAATATGTAGCCTCTAGTTACACTTATAATATGTAGCCTCTAGTTACACTTATAATATGCTAGCCTTCTAGTTACACTTCATAATATGTAGCCTCTAGTTACACTTATAATATGCGCCTCTAGCTACACTTCAATCTGTAGCCTCTAGCTACACTTGAATCTGCTAGCCTCTAGTTACACTTATAATATGCAGCTCTCTAGCTCACTATAATATGTAGCCTCTAGCTACATTATAAATATACCTCTAGTTACACTTATAATATGCAGCCTCTGCTACACTTATAATATGTGCCTCTGCTACACTTCAATATGTAGCCTCTAGTTACACTTATAATATGCTAGCACTCTAGTTACCTTATAATATGTAGCCTCTAGTTCACATTATAATATGTAGCCTCTAGTACACTTATAATATGTAGCCTCTAGTACACTTTAATATGTGGCCTCTAGTACACTTATAATATGTAGCCTCTAGTTACACTTATAATATGTAGCCTCTAGTTACACTTAAAATCTGTAGCCTCTAGTTACACTTACAATATGTGCCTCTAGCTACACTTATAATATGTAGCCTCTGCTACACTTAATATGTAGCCTCTAGCTACACTTCAATTGTAGCCTCTAGTACACTTATAATATGCAGCCTCTAGTACACTTATAATATGTAGCCTCTAGTACACTTATAATATGTAGCCTCTAGCTACACTTATAATATGTAGCCTCTAGTTACACTTATAATATAGCCTCTAGCTACACTTATATATGTAGCCTCTAGCTACACTTATAATGAGCCTCGTACTATAATAAGCCTCTAGTTACACTTGCAATCTGTATCTAGCTACACTTATAATATGAGCCTCTAGTTACACTTATAATATGTCAGCCTCTAGTACACTTATAATATGCAGCCTCTAGTTACACTTATAATATGTAGCCTCTGTTACACTATAATATGTAGCCTCTAGTTACACTTATAATATGTAGCCTCTTGTTACACTTATAATATAGAGCCTCTTACTACTTATAATATGTAGCCTCTAGCTACACTTATAATATAGCCTCTAGTTACACTTATAATAGTAGCCTCTTGTTACACTATAATATGTAGCCTCTATTACACTATATTATATGTACCTCTGTACTATAAGTATTAGCACACTTAATATGTGCCTCTAGTTACACTTATAATATGCAGCCTCTAGTACACTTATAATATGCAGCCTCTAGTACACTTATAATATGTAGCTCTAGTTACATTATAATGTGCCTCTAGCTCACTTTAATATGTGCCTCTAGTACACTTGATCTGTGCCTCTGAGCTACACTATAATTGCGCCTCTGCTACACTATAATATGCAGCCTCTAGTACACTTTTAATATGGCCTCTTTGCCCCTTTTAAAATGCAGCCTCTGTCACACTATAATATTGCCTCTGTTACCTTATAATATGGGCCTCTAGTTACTTAAAAATATAAGCCCCTAGCTACCCAAATATGTGCCTCTGTACCAAATTGGCCTCTGTTTCCTTTTAATTGGCCTCTGTTTCATTATAAATTTACCCCTGTTTCCTTTTATTATCGGGCCCCTGGGTACCTTAATATAGCCTCTGCTCACTTTAATTGCCCTCTGTTCCATAATATGTAGCCTCTAGTTACTTTTAATTAGCCCCTAGTTACCTTTAATATTACCTCTAGTTTCCTTTAATTGAGCCTCTAGTTACACTTTAAAATTTTAGCCTCTGTTCATTTTAATTGGGCCCAGTTCTTAAATATGGGGCCTCTGTTTCCATAATTACGCCCCTGTTACACGAAATTTGGCCCCTTACATTTAATATTGGGGCCCCTGTCCCCTTTTTTCGCCTCTTTACCCCTTTTTGGGCCCCTTTACCCCCAAATTTTGTGCCTCTGGTAATTTAATATTTGGGCCCCTTTCCACCTTTAATATTGCCTTCTATTCAATATGTTCGTTCACTTTAATTAGCCTCTGTTACCCAAAAATATGCGCCTCTGTTACACTTTAAAAATGAGCCTCTGTTTCACTTAAATATGTAGCCTCTAGTTTCAAATTTTATGAGCCTCTGGGTTACTTTTAATATGAGCCTCTAGCTTTTTTTCCCGCCCCAATTGTGGGCCCCTATTACATTAAATATGTACCCCTGTACACTTATAATATGTGCCTCTGCTACACTTAAATTTCCCGCCTCTGTACACTTTAAATGTAGCCTCTACTACATTTATAATTGGTCTATTTCATTTTAATTTGGCCCCGTAATTTTAATTATCTGTTACTTTTAATTGTAGCCTCTGGTTACAAAAAATAATTTTTTGTGGGCCTCTGGGGGGCCTTTAAATTTTGACCCCTGGTACCCCAAAATTTGGCCTCTGGTTACCCTTAAAATTTGCCTCTAGTACCTTTAATTGACCTCTATACATTTTAATATGAGCCTCTTTACACTTTAATATAGCCTCTTGTACACTTTAATATGTGCCTCGTTACACTTAAATTTTACCTCTTTACACTTATAATGTCCTCTTGCTCCCCCATTTTGCCTCTTTCCCCCCTTTAAAATTACCTCTTGCTACACTTATAATATTGGCCTTATTTTCACCCTTTTTTGGCCCCTGGGTTCACTTTTAAAATAGCCCGGCCTTTTAAGGCCCGCCATAAAATTGCTCTTTCACTTATATTATGTTTTCTGGGTTCCTTTTTTGCCCTCTGTTTCCCTTATTTGCCTCTGTTTACACTTATATATGGGCCCCCTCTTCCCAAAATTAGCCTCTTTACCTTTTAAAAATTACTCTTTCCTTTATATTTTGGGCCTCTGTACTTTAATATGAGTCTGTTTCAAAAAATGTACCCCTTGGCCCTTTAAAAAAAAGCCCCTTTTAAAATTGGCCTCTGGTACTTTAATACGCCCTGTTTCCTTTTAAAACGCTTTACCTTTAAAAGGCCTCTGTTCCTTTAATATGGGCCTCTGTCCTTTTTTGTATCTGTTACCCATAATATGTAGCCCCTGTTCCTTATTATGGCCTCTAGTACACTTATAATATTAGCCTCTGTTACCTTTTTAGCCTCTAGTTACACTTTAAAAATTGGCCCCCTGTTTCACTTTAAAAAATTTTCCTCTGTACCTTATAATAAAAGTATTTTGGTTTACATTATAATATGCCCCTTAAATTATAATATGGCCTTTTTTACCTTATAATATGACCCTGTTTCATTTTTGACCCCTTTTTATAAAATGACCTCTGTCCTTATAATATGTACCTCTGTAAATTATAATATAGCCTCTGTTCCCAATTGGGCCCCTGGTTCCCAAATAGGGGCCCCAGTTCCTTTATTACCTTTTCCCAAAAAATATGTTAAGTTACATTTTAATTCCTCCCATTCCCATAATATGTGCCTCTGTTCCCCAATTGTCCTCTGTTTTTATATTCCTCTGTTACCTTTTTATGTTCTGTTCCCCAAAATTTTGCCTCTGCTACCCCAAAAATTTTTCTGTACATTTAATATCAGCCTCTGTCATTTAAATTTTCCTCTGGTTCCCTTTTTTGTACCTCTATTAATTTTAATTAGCCTCTTTACATATAATATAACCCTCTTGGTACATTATAAATGGCCCCTAGTTTCACTTATAATATGGCCTCTAGTTACAATAATTGGCCTCTGTTAAATTTAAAAATTTTCCTCTGTTTCCTTATAATATGCCTCTAGTTTCCCTTTTAAAATTTACCCCCGTTCACTTTTTGAGCCTCTGTTCATAAATTTTGACCTCTTTTTTCCCCTTATAATATGCCCCGCCTTCAATTTACCCCATAATTTGCCTCTGCTACATTAATATCGCCTCTGCTACACTTTAAAAATGACCTCTTGTCCTTTTTGGCCTCTATTCTATAATATGAGCCTCTGTTACATTTTAATTTTCGCCTCTGACCTTATATATGGCCTCTATTCACTTATATTGTAGCCTCTGTTACCCCAAATTGTGCCTCTATTACCCTTTAATTCCCCCTGTACGCCCCCTTTCACTAAAAATTTACCCCTGTCACTTATAATT